>CM048744.1:851526093-851811093 GCA_026315105.1 Locusta migratoria | reverse complement strand
AAATTCATCTGGCCGGCAATACACCTTTCCTGTTGATATTCATCAGAAAATTAATGTAGCATATCAAAAATTGAAATAGGTTAGAGTAAACAATCTAAGGAACCTAAGAGAAGCTTCTAATTTTACCCAGGGCACTTAAATAATTTTACTATCAGGCTTGGAAACCTGTGTAAAGAAACTCACCCATAGCTGTTGATGCTCGAGCATGGCCCCTATGGTGATGGAGATACTGGTTCTCTCAGGTGAAATGAAACTAGCAGTGGTTAAACCACCACAACTCATTTATATACTTATTTTCCTCCAGTAAGCTGGTGGTGTTCATTAAAAATGCTACTAATAATTAGATAATGATTGTGCAAATAAATTTTACAATTTAAATTCAATCTAAATTATAATTTTGTGTGTGTGTGTGTGTGTGTGTGTGTGTGTGTGAGAGAGAGAGAGAGAGAGAGAGAGAGAGAGAGAGAGAGAGAGAGAGAGAGAGATATTTTTGGGGGGGGGGGGTGACAATTAAGAAATAACATTCTCTGTTTTTATCTTTTTTTTCTATTCGGAATTAAGCTACGTCCTATTTATCAGGACTTCTTATTTCACTTATCCCTGGCATTAACACACATTTATTATACATAATAAGCTTTCAGGTATAATTTGAGTGCCAGAAAAATGGGTTAAAACTTCCAGTGCGCCTTATGATGATGCTACTTTTTAGGACCTTATATGCTTGCATTGCAAAACCAAATCTACTTTTCTAGATAGTTTAGAATACACTCTTTCTAATGAGCATAGTTTAAAGGAGTTTGGCGAAAACACTTTTTAAAAAAAATTGACTAAAAATACCCATTTATAGCACTTTTTGAAAAATTGACAACTTTACTCTAGATTTGCGAAATAATGGGAAGCAATAGGAGAATGAAACTTTATATTCTAAGACCTTGTGTTGGTGAGTTATGGTGTGCAAAGTTTCATGTACATCCCACAATTACTTCCGGAGATATAAAAAACTAAAGTTTGCACTTTTTTTAACCAGAAATTTTTTCGCCCAACTTTGCCCCAAATGATCTACATGAAAATTGTTCAGAAATCCTGTTCTTAATATTTTACTTTAAAGAGCTCTAAAAGTTGTATAAGATGGCCAAGTTTTGTTTCTTTCATGCAAATACTCCCAGAGATATATCATCTCAAAGTTGCTGAAAATTCAAGGACACAGTATTGGAAGCTGTGCTATGGTCTTAAACAAGTGACTGTATCTCCGGAAGTATTGAATTTCTGAAACTGAAACTTTACCAGTGTTCACTGAGAACATGTGTGAATGTTCATACAAAATTTCATCGAAATCCACGAGGGTCATGTGGGAGCCTCTAGACCACTTGGCATGGAATGACCCTATGGCATAATGTAATTGTGGCATCAGTAATTATTTTGATATACATTCAGAAATGTTTAGTATCAGCACAAAAGGATACAGAGATGATTTAAAGCTACACTGTGATTCTTTCTACATACATTTTGGATTTGAACTAATTTTCTATGATATACTTAATTGACAAAAGTATTAATAATAATTTATAACAATGCAGTATTGATACATCTTCTAGATTTTTCTATATTGTTCACTGTTGATTTTTAGTTAAATAATGATATTGATGCTGAATTCTTTAAGTTAATGAGTGCTATACTGTTCTTAAATGAAATAGGACATGCTGTTAATACATAAATATAAATACATAAATTCATAAATATTAAAAGTGTTAGGTCATGTTATAAATATAATGGTAAAAATGGAATGAACAGAGCACGGAACAATTCATATCGAGTAGCTATATGGAGATTAGGTATCAGGTTCTAGATTAAAGGATGGAGCTATAAGGTATAATTGAATATCTGTTTCTTTCGTTACATCACCTGTCCCCCACCAAAGAGGGTGACTGGGAATGCAGCAGCTGGAGATGATGGTTGTGTGTCTGTGCAGTGTGCCTGTGTGATTGTATGAATGATAGTGTCTCTTTCTGATGAAAGCTGTGGCTGAAAGCTATGCATTGCTTGTGTATGAGTGTCTTTGTGTGCCTGTTGCAGATCAACAAACATCTGTGGTGAGGTGCAATTTTTGCTCGCTTTATTGTTAGTAGTATTAATTAAATACTGAATCCCAGTGTTGCAATTTCTTTCTGTTAGTGTACAATTAAATGCTAAATAATCAGGATTCTTGATCGTTAGTTATAGGTAGATTAAATAGTTGCTATGCTGTGCATAGCAGGATTCTGCCTGAAGAGTAGGGGCAGGGGGGGAGCAAGCTGGCCGGCGGGTGCAGTGTGTTATGTCGAGCCACACACAAGCACTGTACACACGAATGCAGCACAATAATTTTATTTAATGGACAAAAAATTTTATACATACATTTCAGAATGTGGCAACTGCTGAAAACTCTTTTAAGTTGGAGAAGGCACGCCTTTGGAGTGCAGTGGAATATACGTTGACAAGGAAGTACCGTATATTTCCACAGATAAGACAATGACTGAATCATAGAAAAAGGCCAGAAAATCTGATGTCGTCTTATGCGACTGTACAAAAAAAAAAAAAAAAAAAAAAAAAAAAAAAAAAAAAAAAAAATAGATTGAAATTTAGTCTGAAAATTTGTAATTTTGCAGATGTGCTGCAAGGCGCAGCTTCGACCTCGAAACGATATATGTCGAAGCGGTTAAGTATCTAAACTATACATATCGAACAGGCGAATATTATGATTTTTATGAAAATGTCGTGATTTTAAATGATGTAGTTAGGCAGGAACCTAAGAATACAGTTTTCTGGGTTATTTACACAAAGCTTACAATTGAAGTTGCTCGGCCTGAAATGATATATATCAAATGTGAAACTATAAATCAATTTAGTGTTTCTGAACCGTATATTCGGACGCTATGCGCCCTCACGTACTTAGAAAAACTTCTTATTTAACTTATAGCTAACCTTCTTAAGGCTACGCTACAGATAACTTTTTTCAATAGATTTACGAAAACAAAGTTTTGTGCAATTTTTTTTTTAAATATTCGCTTTTCGAGCTTTATTAATTTACTGAGTGGACAATGGTACATACGACAACCTATATGCCATAAAACAGGAATAGAATTAATTATTTACAATGCAGCTTGATTTTACAATGTTGCTTATCAAAAATAATTTCTCATTGTAGGTATCCAGAGTTGCACTGAAATGATTAGAGTATACTTGCGTATGGAGTTGTGAATGGGTTAAAATATTTCGGAGCTATACGCAACAATTGCGGCTTCTTTCGAAATCCTTTATCTGCTGTTCTCAGGAAATTTCGTGTGTTTTCACCCGCATAATATATGCATTGGTGCGATTAAATGTGGTATTGGTGAAAGAAATTACTTTTTTTTTAACTTTGCGGTGTAATTAAAAAAAAAATTGCTTCTTCACTGTCGGATACAACGTAACACTACAAGCATGAAAGTTCAAAAACAGGTTGCGAACACTGCAACAAAGGGTGAAATCCAGGTGTACAAATCAAGAAAACTACTTAAGGCGGCTTCTAACGATACTTTTCGAAACTTCCTGAAGCTTTGCTTCCGAATCTAAGTACCAGGTGTAATTTTTGATCCCGAAAACTGGAAAAAAGTGGGGCATGCATTCAGGTAGATACAGTTTCTTGGGGGTCATCTTATACGCCAGATACGTGCTTAAACTATAAAATTTCAATGAAAATTTGTACCTCGTCTAATCTGAAGGTCGTCTTATCTGTGGAAATGTACGGTAGCTTCATAGCAGTGTGTTGGCACTCGAAGTGTGTCTTGTGCCGGTATTTTTATAAAGGACGAATTTAAATAAGAACAAAATTTTGATCACCACTTTGTCAGTAAGTGTCGTGATCTTGTACTGACTGTTTCATTATTATCGAGGCTAATAATATTTCTTTTTCATTGATACGGATCCTGTTATTGTTGTGGTCTTCAGTCCGCAAACTGGTTTGATGCAGCTCTCCACACTATCTTGTCCTATGCAAGTCTCTTCATCTGAGAATATGTTTGGCAACCTACATCCTTTTGAATCTGTTTACTGTATTCTTCTCTCAGTCTCCCTCTACAATTTTTACACCACACACTTCCTTCTAATGCTAAGTTGACAAAGCCTTGATGGCTCAAAATGTGTCCCACCAATGTATCCCTTCTCTTAGTTAGGATATGCCAGAAACTTCTTTTCTCCCCAATTTGGTTAAGCACCTCATCATTAGTTATGTGATCTACCCATCTAATCTTCAACATTCATCTGTAGCACCACATTTCGAAAGCTTCTATTATCTTTTTGTCTAAACTCCTTATCATCCATGTTTCACTCCCATACAATGCTACAATCCAGACACATGCTTTCAGATATTGGATGTTAACAAGTTTCACTTATTTAGAAATGCTTGTATTCCCATAGCCATTCTACATTTTATATCTTCTTTACATTGGCCATCAGAAGTTATGCAACCCAAATGACAAAACTCATCTACTACTATTATTGTCTCATTACCTAATCTAATTCCTTCAGCATCGCCTGATTTTCTGACATTATGTTCCATTACCCTCATTTTACTCTTGTTAATGTTCATCTTATAACTTCCTTTCAAGACACTGTTCATTCCATTCAATTTCTCTTCCTGATCCTGTGCAGTCTCTGAAACAATTACTATGTCATCATCAAACTGCAAAGTTTTTATTTCTTCTCCCTGAGCTTTAATTTCCTCTGCAGATTTCTCATTGAATTCCTTCACTGCTTGCTCAATGTACAGAGTGAACAACTTGGGGAAAGGCTGCATCCCTGTCTAATTCCCTTCCCAACCTCTGCATCCCTTTCTTGCCCTTCGACTCTAATAATTGCTGTCTGGTTTTTGTATAGGTTGAATATAACTCTTTGTTCCCTATATTTTACCCCTGCTATCTTCAAAAGTTGAAAGTGTATTCCAGTTGACATTGCTAAAAGCTTTTTCCAAATCTACATGGATCCTAATTGTTTATGTATCCATACTCATCAAGCCACCTTACCATGTATGACAGAGGGTACTTCATGTTTAATCACGTCCTCATCATATTCCAGCTGCATATGGTTTGCAGGAAAAAACAGTTGGTGGTAAGCCTTTGGGTGGGCCCTAAGCCCTCTCTGATATTAATCTTTTTGGTCATTTCACAAGACATAGGCGGAAGCAATATGTTGATTGATTCCTAGAGAAACATGTGCACTCTGAACTTTGACAGAAGCCTGTATGATGGTTCAGAATTTTTTTCTTGCAGTGTCGGCCATTGTAGATTCCTAATCATCTCTGTGACAGGGACAGACAAAGACTCTGACCATTAAAACTTAAGGTAGAAAATTGACATAGTTAAAAAAAAAAGGTAAAGCAATCAACAATCCGAAGATTGGTTTGAACACCACAGTGCTTTATTAAGCATGCTTCTGTTTGGAGGTGGTATGCCTTTGCTTTCCTCTGACCTTTGAAGGATTGGCTGAAATGGAGGAAAGTAATACAATAGAAGAAGAAGAAGAAGAAGAAGAAGAAGAAGAAGAAGAAAGGGTTAGGGACTGATGATCTTGTAGTTAAGTCCCATACGCTCTACAAACACTTGAAGAATGGGTAGCTCTGAGAGACAGAGTAGTGAAGGCCGACGAGGATCATATAGGCAGAAGGACAAGGCTTAACTAAGTCCTTGGATAACACAGGAGATACTGATCTTAATTGATGAAAGGAGAAAATATAAATATGCATCAAGTACAGCAGGCAAAAGGGGGTACAGATGTCTGAAAAATGAGGTTGAGAGAAAGTGCAGACTGGCGAAGCAGGAGTGGCTTAAGGAGAAATGCAAGACCGTAGAAAGCAATTAAACTTGAAGGCACTATTCTAGAAATGGAAGACAATATAGAGGAAGATGAGATGGGAGGTACTATACTGTGAGATGAATTTGACAGACCATTAAAGATTTGAGTAGAAAAAAGGCCCCTGGAGTAGATGATGTCCTGAATGCACTGCTATCATCATTAGGAGAGCCAATCATGAAAAAATTGTTCCACCTGGTTTGCAAGATGTATGAGAATGGGGAAATACCCTCAGACTTCAAGAAGAATATTATTCTCAGATGAAGAGGCTTACACAGGGCAAGGTAGCATGGAGAGCTGCATCAAACCAGTCTGAAGACTGTAGTTAAAAACAACAACAACAACTCTGTGACACTTCCATTCTTACTAAATGAGCCTGTCTGCAATGGATCCCACAATGATGAGTAATACTCAAGTGGGGCTGAACAAGAGTATTGTAACCTACTTCCTTTGGTGTTGGGCTACCCCTCCCGAGGATTCTTTCTTTGAGTCTCAATGTGGAATTTGCCTTACCCGTGAATAATTTTACATGCTCATTCCATTTATAATCAGTACATATGTCTACTCCCAGATATTTTATGGAGGAAAATGTTTGTGTTGCTATAACATAGTTATATAATAAAGTATCTTTCTTTCCATGAAAATGTAGCACTATACATTTGATAATGTCATGCCCTGCACAATGTATCGATACACTGCAAATCATCCTGCATTTTGTATCCTTTTCCAGTGTTGTGACTTATCGATAAACTGTAGTATCATCCACAAAAATTCTTACAGAACTTCCAATCTTATCTATGAAAGAAATGGGAAACACCTCAGATCACTTTAACGTCTGAACCCTTGTCTCAGTTGAGGATGACATGCTGCGTTCCATTAGCTGGAAACACTTTTATCGAGCCACACACTCGGTCTGATATTCCCTTTGCTCGCACTTTGTTCATCAGGCGACAGTGTGAAATGGTATAGAACGCCTATCGGAAGTCAAGAAACATGGCATCTATCTGCGATCCTGTATCTAGTGCACTCTGGATTGCGTGCATGAGTACTGCTATCTGTGTTTCACATGATTGTTGTTCTCAGAACCAATGTTCATTCCTACAAAGTAGATTTCCAGTCTCCAGAAATGTCATAATACTCAAACATAATATGTGTTCCAAAATTTCCACTCTCTGATGTCAGAGATAGAGGCCTATAATTTTGCACCTCAGATCAATGATCCTCCTCGAAAACGAGAGAGAGAGAGAGAGAGAGAGAGAGAGAGATAGAGAGAGAGAGAGAGAGAGAGAGAGAGAGAGAATGTTCAAAGGCCAAGACACTATTTTAGCTGAAGAAGGATGTTGTTGGCACAATCCAAGGTATTGCATTGTTGGCAATAAGTTGTACAAGAAGAAGAATCAAAATTTTGAAGAACCAAAAGTTTGATTGCTGACGTGAAAGTAATTAGCTAGAACTTCTGCATAATGTGCTTCTTTCTAGGCCATAGCACTAAATGACTGATGTGGCATTATTTATGAGAACAAGTGTCAATTTTGTGTGATTTTTGAATATTGAAAGTAAAGAATTTAAAGAATAATTGCTAACTATATTGCTGCAAGGCAAGACTCACAAAGAAATTACTTCAACACTTCTGATGGTTTCATGAGAAAATCAGACATTAGCTATGATAAAATGGTATGGTGTCTTTCTTAATTGATAGGGCTGTGGCAACGACTGGCAAAGAAAAAGGACTAGTAAAGAGAATCAAATATAATAATGCTGGGATACTATCATTTCAGTTCATTCTTCATCAGGCAGACCTTTGTGAAAACTTAGTGTGACTCGGAAAGAAGTAATGGACAGTTGATCAAATTGATTAATTTATGTGGTCTTGTTCTGCTCTTCAGAAAAAACAACTGAAGGAGTTTCTTTCTGAGCATGATTCAATGCATTCTGACTTTTGCAGTACAACAATGTTCATTGAAAGTGATTGAAAGTATTTGGCAAATTAATGAAGTAACTTCCTTCTTAGAAAACTGAATTTTACAATGAAACAACCTCTCCCCAATTATAATTTAATGTCCACAAAAAATTTATACATATGCATTACAGAAGATAGTCTGTATTTTGCATAAATTAATGTTTTGAAGGTAGAGTCTGCTTCAATTTCTACAATCTTTGATGTTAAGTTGAAATATATACATTGAAAACAATTCTTTTATGAATGGACATTGACTTGAAACAAAGTATGTGGTGGATTTTTTGAATACCAATGTGTGTATTATAAAAAAAAATTGGCTAGGAATTACAGCTTTTTTCTGATTCTTTGAATACAAAATGCCTGACTTATTTCATAATATTGAAATTATATGTAAAAAGAAAAAAAAAAAAAAATAGATGAAGTCTACTTACCAGGCAAAGGAGCACAGGCAGAGGTAGTAACAAATACACACACACACACACACACACACACACACACAAACGCTAGCTTTCGCAGCCTAGCTGCTTCGTCAGGCAGAATGGAAGGAGAGGGAAAAGGAAATGATGAGGGTTTTAATGGAGTGGGTAAGGAGTCATTCCAATCCCGGGACAGGAAAGACTTACCTTGGGGGGGGGGGGGGGGGGGGAAAGGAGGGTAAACAAATACATACCCACACCCACACATTTACATAGACGCACATACACCTAGGCAGACATACTGTAGAAAGCCAATATCGAAATTTATATTCATATTATAATATTATTATTTTCATATTATTATTGGACTTTTTAAATTTAATTTTTGGTTTTGAACAGCTATAATTATTAAGTAAAACTTTCTCATAGTAGCATGTGTAATTTGGAAATCTGCTCAATCTGTACAAGCATTTAAGTACCAATGCAGTCAATACACTTTTATATGCAGATGTTTTGTATAAAGTGGAACTTGCCTAACAAAGATATGTAAAGCAAATTTAAGATACATTACTTAATAATTCATTGTGTAACATAGAAAAGTGATACAATTGACATAACTTATTCATGCCTCTAGAAGGACATTACTTTTAATACCTCTAATAAGCAGCACAAAACCGAGAAAAATGTCCAGGGCAGCTTTGAGGTGCAGTTGTGGACATCAAGTGGTGCCGCTCTGTGCAACAAGGAATAAGTAACATTTAGTCGTGGTACAATACATCAAAGGAAACAGAGTGCTCTGTTTCTCAGATTTCTCACTTTTCGTTTATTGATGCACACTGGCTCATACAGGAACATTGTTTCCCACCTGCAAACAATCTAACACAATGTGCACAGTCGGTATTATTTTGTTAAACAATGGTTTTACTAAGTATGTCCTGCCAGTTTCGGTTGACCAGTAGCTATTTAAGTGATACTGTATATTAAAATTATGTTGAACAAAGGGCACATGTTGTTAACAATTAACAAAAAGATTATTGTTATTGAGGCGAGTGAAAAAGATAATCTGTGTGTGAAACTGTGTTTAGTTTTAAGTGTGGTAAAACAAAGATTTGTGAGACTTCAAAGAACAAGGATAAAATGTGGAATGAATGGGTGAAAGGAAATGGGCAGATAAAAAGAAGGCCAAAGAATACTGTAAATGAAGGAATTAACAAAACTGAGTGGGAATGGTTCGTCAGTGCATGCGCAGAAAACTTTCTTTTATCTGAACCTATGTTGCAGAGTGAGGCTCTGAAAGTCACTAAACAGCTGGAAATACAGAGTGCAAGGTGTCCACAGGTTTATTGGAGACTTTCAAAACTAGGAACAACATCATGTAGAATGAAGTGTGCTGGGAAGCTAAAGGTGTGGAGGAAATGTGGTAATTGAATGGAAGACAAAACTGTCCAACTTAATTGTGGACTACGACCTGAATGACATGTCAAATACCGATGAAATGAGACTGTTTTATCATGCGTTACATTCAGTAACACTAGCAATTGAAGGTGAAAAGGTGCACCTATGGGAAAATGTCCAAGGAAAGACTCATTGTGCTGCTGTGTGGAAACATGTTAGGTGAAATGGAGAATCTACTGGTGATTTGTTTCAGAACATAGATGTCAGTAAGCTTTCAGGCACATGGTGAAGCAATAAGAAGGCATGGATGGTGAGTGGTCTTATGGTAGCCTCTTTCAGTGCAAAGTTATCGTATTTCTGGACAGTGCAACATGTCACCTGAATGTGAAATTGTCAAATGTTAAATTGTCTTGATTCCTGCCAGGTTCAATCAGCATCACACAACTGATGGGTCAAGGGATGATGTACACATTCAAGTTTCATTATAGACTATTACTCATCAATCATTTCTTCTTAGTTTTGAAGACGCATAAAGTGCATTTGCTCTCCCACAGTCTGTTTCTGTCCTGGATGCAGTAAATTGTATTGTCTTGGCAGTAAATAAAATAGAGGCTGAAACTGTCACCAAGTGATACAATAAAAGGGGAGGTTTGCTGGTCAACCATTGAAGCTCAAGAAAATGCAACAGCAATTGCTAAATTAATTAAAATGAGAAATATTTTGTGTAGCGCAGATGACTATATTCGAAATAATGACTTACATCTACATCTACATACATACTCCGCAATTCACCGTAAGGTGCGTGGCGGAGGGTACACTGTACCACTACTAGGCATTTCCTTTCCTATTCCACTCCCAAATTGAACGAGGAAAAAAAGAATGCCTATATGCCTCCGTACGAGCCCTAATTTCTCTTATCTTGTCTTTGTGATCTTTACGCGAAATGTAAGTAGGCGGCAGCAAGATCGTACTACACTCAGCTTCAAATTCCGGCCCTCTAAATTTACTTAACAGAAATTCACGAAAAGAGCGTCGTCTTTCTTCCAGCGATCCCCAATTGAGTTGCCGGAGCATTTCCGTGACACTCGCGCATTGGTCGAACCTACCGGTAACAAATCTAGCTGCTCGCCTCTGAACCGCCTCTATGTCTTCTTTCAAACCGATCTGCTGCGGGTCCCAAATACTTGAGCAATACTCAAGACGTGGTCGTACAAGCGTTTTATACGCGGTCTCTTTTACAGGTGAAGTACATCTTCCCAAAATTCTCCCAATAAACCGAAGTCGGCTGTCTGCCTTACTCACAACTGTCCTTACATGCTCGTTCCATTTCATATCGCTCTGCAATGTTACGCCTAGATATTTGAACGACACGACCGCATCAAGAAGCTCACTACTGATGCTGTATTCGAAAATTATAGGATTGTTTTTTCTACTCATGCGCATAACCTTACACTTTTCTACATTGAGAGCTAGCTGCCATTCTTCGCACCAACTAGAGATTTTGTCTAAGTCAACCTGTATGCTATTACAGTCAGTTACAGACGACACCCTCCCATACACCACAGCATCATCAGCAAACAGCCGCAAATTACAACTTACTCCGTCCATCAGATCATTTATATAGATAGAAAATAATAGCGGTCCTATCACACTCCCCTGGGGCACGCCTGACGATACACTCGTCTCTGATGAACACTCGCCGTCGAGAACAACGTACTGCGTTCTATTACTTATGAAGTCTTCCAGCCAGTCACAAATCTGAGAACCTATTCCATAAGCTCGCATTTTCGTTAGAAGTCTGCAGTGTGGCACCGTGTCGAACGCCTTTTTGAAGTCGAGAAAAACACAATCCGCCTGTTGCCCTTCGTCCATGGCTCGCAAGATGTCATGTGAGAAAAGGGCAAGCTGAGTTTCACATGAACGATGTTTCCTAAACCCGTGCTGATTCATGGAAAGAAGCTTTTCCGTTTCAAGGAAATTTACTATATTCGAACTGAGAATATGCTCCAAAATTCTACATGAAACCGATGTCAACGATATTGGCCTGTAATTGTATGGGTCAGTTCTCTTTCCTTTCTTATACACGGGAGTCACCTTACTGTCAATTCATTCCAGTTTCAGTTCAGTTGCAAATGTAATAGAAATCTGCAACATAGATGATAACCAGGAAGAAACATAACAAGAAGACGAGGAGCAAACTGATGTCCCTAGAAAATTTCATACACCTGAAGAAGCCAATGCATGCATAAATGATGTTATGCAATTTGCAATGCACACAAATTCTCCCAAGTTGTTGGAACTATTGTATAGTGCAAAAAATTGTGTGTGTGTGTGGGGGGGGGGGGAGTTGTAAACAAAAATAAAAGCAAGTTTTCCCCCTTGATGTGGGAGGGAGGAGGGGGAGGAGGGAAGTGAAATGTAGAGCAAATAAACATGGGAATAATATTGTATTATGTATGCACATACAAGAATGAATGAATTTAAAGCTGGAGTAAACACATAGAAATGCTATTATTTATCCATCAGTATAATAGTCCAATGTTCTCTTATACAATATACAGCAAATTATATCTGCTGTGCTACAGTGAAGGTCTGTAAATATGTGCTTAATGAAATTTATACTGTACTTTTGTGCATGATAATTGATACATTTTATGTAGCCCAGTCAGTTTTGTGTAATACGGAAACTTGTTCAGTTCGGAAAATTATTTTAGCCCCAGGTGATTTCGTTTTGAGAAACTTTTTCTGCATACAGTTCTAGTAAGATTATCATCATTAGCTGGGCTCATGAATGTGTTGGTGCATCATGTGGACAACTAAGTTTCCACCTGACCTAGATCCGGAAAAACATTTAGGTTCATATTGCCTTTGACTCTAATTTTGAGACCTACATAGAGGGAGAAGAACCACTATTGTTACGTTTGGAAGTCACTAAAATGTCAGATACTGAGTTATTACTTAATAACCTCTCATTCTTTTGACACCAGCTAATGTAATTGTACGATGCTGAAACCTGCTTATGAGGATGCACCAAACAGTGGAAACATAGTAAGTGATTTAAGTGGCAGAGTGTAAGCTCAACAGCACCTTCCTTTTGTGTGAACATGCAATACTCAATGTGGAACTTCATACAAAGTGGAGTCATGTAATTGAGTGCCACTATGCCTTGGTGACTCACAGGATGGAATATTAGTATGCGAGTCCATTCGAAAGGGATAAAATGTTTGGTCTCGGAGAGGTATGTCTGCCATTCCATGATCTTCATGCTACTTCTACTGTGAGGTGTATGTGGAACCAGTGGAAATTAGAGAGCATACACAATGTGAACAGGCTACTGGATGACACAATGTGACTACAGTGCAAGATGACTGCCATCGTCTCCTTTTGGCTGTAATGGACAATAGTTTTGTGTACAGTGTCGGCACGATATTGGTGCGCTGTAGTGGGTGTGGACATGTATGCATCAATGTTTGATGTTGTCTTCTGCAGCTAGGCTACTAGCATTGTTTTCATTGTCATTGATTAGAACCTACCAATACCACAGACTGCATTGGGCACAACGGAACATCTACACTTGTCAAGCTGAGTGGCAAAATATAGTTTTTTCTTCAAGCCCTGCTTTAACTTGGCCTACAGTAATGGTTGCATGTGCTTTTGAAACCTCTGTTATGGATATGATCGAGCAGAAGCAGACTATTAGTGAGTGACATATGTCCAATGTGATGGTTTGGGTGGTTGGAGGATGTCATTACTAGGGATGGGTCGAACCCTAATTTTACCGAATCGAATCCGAATACCGAATCTTAAATAAAACATGTGCCGAATACCGAACCTGAATCGAATCTTCCAAATAACGAACCCAAATAATCTGTCAACTCAAGTACATGTATTTAAAAAGAATTATTACTCTATCACAGCCAGTGATGAAGATAAAGCCTTCTGGGGTGAATCCCAACAGTAAAATTTAAGAAATTAAAATTTCATTTAGATTTTTATTTTAAATCTTTAAGATTTTTAATGCCCCTTACCCTTAAAAGAAATTTGTATGAAACATTTCGAGATGGTCTAAAAGATTAAAAGAAACTGTCTTCACTCTATTACAAAATGTTTCATTTTGAAATAAAAAAAGCCGGCCGTGCTGGCCGAGGGGACTGAGGCGCTCCAGTCACGGTCTGCACAGCCACTGCGGTCAGGGTTTCGAATCCCCCCTCGGGCATGGATATTTGTGCCGTCCTTAGGATTAGCTAGTTCGTAAGTAGTTTGTAAGTTTAGGGACTGACCCGTAGTTAAGTCCCATAAGTTCTACAAGCATTTGAACATTTTTTAAATAAAAAAAAATAATGAAAGGAAAGTATTACGAATTGTTTTTCTTTTTGCAAGGGGAAGACTCAAAAATAAAACCTGAAAAGATGAGTAGATATTTTGCAAGTTAAATAATAGATTCTTAAAAATTAGGATGTGTAAATGTTGAATAATTTTATAGTGACGTATCAGGCATTTCATGAGTGACAGACAGAACATTCAGATACATAGAAAACCGCGTCTATTCGACATGTGTGTACTTGTTATTGCCACGAAGACATTTCAGAACTGTGAAAAGATTGTGCATTCCAGAGGGTTAAGCAAGGGTATTTTGCAGATTTATTTATTCTTTCAAACATTTAAGGTCACATAACTAGTCTGCACAGAATTTTTATTCGCACAAGATTTAAAAATCACTACTAGAAGTGACTTGCAGTGCTTCATTTCTAACTATTCCCATTCAGCATAAGAATAATACAAATGTAAACATTAACGTGATACGTATATTCTTCCGTGTTTGCCGCTGTCTTTCTGGTTTGTTAGGTGGACGGAATATAAATATGGTAACAGCTGACACGGAAGATTACATGGCGTAATGTACATTCGTAACACTTTGGATTCTGGATTCAGTAGTATTCGGCCATTATGCGCCGAATCTCGAATCCGAAGCCAGTGTGCTAGATTCGGCAAATAATGGAATCGGCCGAACCACTCTGACACAACCCTAGTCATTACCTATAACACCCATAACACACAATCTTACCTCCTATGTCTTGATGGCAGTCTGAACAGCTACTGCTACACAAAGAAGGTTTTGTAGCCCAATTCTCTTCCAAAATGCCATATTTTAGGACAACACTCAACTGCAAGGAGCAGGAAATATGCAAGCCTTTTTTGAAGAACCAGATCTTCCCATTTGAATGTCATGTTGCCCATCGAACATGTCTTGAAAATGGCTGGTCAGCACTTGTTCATTCAGGTACTTATGCATCTAGTGTTGATGCTTTGTGGTTGTGCGTACAAACCACATGATAGAGTATTTGCCAGCAGCATATCCATGCCCTCTTTGATTCCTTGCTCTGATTGCAAGATGTGGTGGTGTTACTCAGAACTGAATTTCCACAGTGACAGTGCATATGCGTGATTTTAATCATCTCTGTAATGTCATGTGCTAATTGGTGGAATAAAATTAATTGTGATCAAGTTGCTTGGTCCTGATGTTTTTTTCTTTGTCTAAAAAGATATTTTTATCGTATGGTGTGCAACGTTGGAGATAGATGTAGTAGGAGACTGAGAGTCTATGTGAACACTTAATTATCCATTCACATCATTAGTGCTCTAGCTATAAATGGTTCTGTGTAACAGCTCATTGTTGGGGTGAATAATGGAGTAAGTAGACTTGTGTCTACCACAATAAAGCAGGAAATTTTGTTGGATATTGGACTCCAAGACAATTAGTGAACTGCAGAAAAAAAAATCTTGAATTTGGTGTACAGTATGGAAACTGCCTCCTGGTCATTAGCAATATGTTTACAAAAAACTACTTTATACAAAAACCTCCTTTATACAAAAACTCTGCAGCCTAGTTAAGTGTTATTTTTTGTAAACGTATGTGGTAGTATGGTGCTTTAGATTATGTAATTTTTATCCAACTTTGCTTTAATGCACTAGTTTAATTTTTTATCAGACTGTGCATGTTCCTCTTCTTCAGTAAACCACACAGAAAATAAATTGAAGGCTCTGTATTTTGAGGGTACACATTTAGTTTAAATACTTTTCTCAAGCAAAATACACTTTTAAAATTATCAAATCAAAATAAATGTGTGGACTTTAAATCACTCTCTTGTCTTTCATTTCTCTTTGTTGTCAGGTATATCAAAGTCTGATTCGAAAATTGCATCTTCTAATTCAAAACGTAAATTGAAATTTTTAAAAAGTCATCTGTTTTTATATGAGTAGTTTTGCTTTGTAGGCAGTTTCCTTAGAAACTTGTCAATTCATATGATTATAAAACTCATATCCTTTGTGATGGTACATTAAAGCCTAAACTTCCTTCCTTCCTTTTTGTATCCATTATGGATGTGGAACCTAAACATAAAATAAAACAGTACCATCTGATGATCAACTGCCAAACAGTTCGAAACTGATAATGGGAAATAAAAAGAGAAAAGTGGTGACTAGTTGCAGTTTTCCCTGGATTCCTGTATCATCTGATTATTCCTTAAATAAAATCATTTGGCTTGTTGGTCATTGATGTTTATTTTGCATAGAACAACTTGTGGTGTGTGAAACTAAACTCAGGATACTTTGATTGAACAAAAGAATTCTGTTAGAATTATTACTAAGACAAGTTATGAGTAGTTTTGTTTTTTAGGCAGAGTCCATAGCCAGTTCATTAAGTAATATATATTGCACAATATTACAGAATTATCTTGTATGTTTCATATAAAAAGAATAAAATATTCCAGTGAGGTCTGAGGGGACAGTTAGATAATGAGAAGCTTCAATTAACAAATATTCCTTAACCATTACTGGAAAAAATAAAGTCTACTGTAATGTTGGAGCGAAACAAAAATGTTTCCTTGATCGTTTCGGTTATTATGCAATTCTAAAGTAAAGCTATCATCAACTTGCAGATTAGCATGAAACCATCAGGCTTTATAGCCATGGATCTGTTGGCTGTGGCTCGATGTTGCTTTTCATTGTACTTTGAAATGATCTACCAAGTCAGTTACAGGAGCCACAGTTTATTGTATATTCTTCTAGATAAGCTTAAGTATTGTGGTATGAGTGGGACAGTGCACAAATGGTTTAAATCATACTTAACTGGAAGAGTGCAGAAAGTTGAAATAAGCAGTTCACATGATGTAGATGAGACAATTAATTCTTCTAACTGGGGAGTTATTAAAAATGGGGTCCCACAAGGTTCGGTCTTGGGTCCTTTGCTGTTCTTAATATATATTAATGACTTGCCATTCTACATACACGAAGATGCTAAGCTAGTACTTTTTGCTGATGATACAAGTATAGCTATCACACCTGACAAACAGGAATTAACTGATGAAATTGTAAATGATATCTTCCAGAAAGTCATTAAGTGGTTCTCTACAAATGGACTCTCATTAAACTTTGATAAAACCCAGTATATACAGTTTCATACAGTAAATGGCATGACACCATTAATAAATTTAGACTTTGAACATAAATCTGTAGCTAAGGTAGAATATTCAAAATTTTTAGGTGTTTGCATTGACAAGGGACTGAATTGGAAGAAACATATTGAAGATCTACTGAAACGTCTGAGTTCAGCTACTTATGCTATCAGAGTCATTGCAAAATTTGGTGATATAAATCTCAGTAAATTAGCTTACTACGCCTATTTTCATTCACTGCTTTCATATGGGATCATATTCTGGGGCAATTCAACATTGAGTAAAAAAGTATTCATTGCACAAAAGCGTGTAATCAGAATAATTGCTGGAGCCCACCCAAGAGCATCCTGCAGACATTTATTTAGGGATCTAGGGATACTCACTGTAGCTTCACAATATATATATTCACCCATGAAATTTGTTATTAACAATCCGACCCAATTCAAAAGTAATAGCAGAGTGCATAGCTACGACACTAGGAGAAAGGATGATATTCACTATTCAAGGTTAAATCTAACTTTGGCTCAAAAAGGGGTGAATTATGCTGCCACAAAAGTCTTTGGTCACTTACCAAGTAGCATCAAAAGCCTGACAGATAGCCAACTAGTATTTAAAAAGAAATTAAAGGAATTTCTGAATGGCAACTCCTTCTACAATGTAGATGAATTTTTAGATAAAACGTAAAAAAATATATAAAAAAAATAAAAATAAAAAAATAAATAAAAAAATTTACAAAAAAATTCTTAAAATATAGATTGTCAAGTATAGACAAAATTTACTAAACTGACACGTTCCACATCATTACGAAATGTCGTATACATGATCTAAGGAACAAGTATTAATCTAATCTAATCTAATCTATTCATATCATAATATTCATTTACAGTCAATTTGGCCTACATACAGAAATCATATCAAAAATGCACCATTCAGCATAGAGGTTCTATCAGCTACTTGAGCTAATTCCAGCTATTGCACTATTGCCCTGTAGATGGCAACTTCTCTTGGTGTCTACAGAGGCCATAATTATATGCCTCTACCTGGAAGTGCTCTGGAAACTGAAACAAAAAAATTTATATCAAAGACAATGATCACATGAAACTCAGTTGGGGGGTGGGGAGTACATTTTGAGCAGGAGTAGTGGATTGCAACTCTGTAGATCGGGATGTGACCTTTGCAGATAGTCAATGAAGGATAGTTTTATTTAACCAATGAGAAATGAGGTCGTATGTTTTTAATATTGGAACTGACCTCTTTTGGTAGTAGCAAATCCGCTAGTTCTTGGATTTTATAGTGCAACTCAGAGTTCTGATAGGTTTATAAGCTTAATATCAGTACATCATAATTTTTTCTAGAGTGTATAATTGTTTTATTGCCCTTTTGCCAACTTAATTACAAATTATAATGTTGAGATATTGGAAGAGTAGCAGAAACATTTCTTCAGTTCCAAAATGTTTATCTTGAAAGTATGTAGTTTTTATTTTGGAGTTTAGACCCTTAAGTAGTGCTTTTTACATTATTAGAAACATTTTTTAAATTATACTGATACCACCTATTGCTTCAGATGACTACAGGTGGAACTGAGTCTATATTGATGGCATGCAAGGCGTATCGTGATTATGCAAGATTTGAGAGGGGCATAAAACATCCAGAGATTGTTTTACCAAAAACAGCCCATCCAGCATTTGACAAGGCTGCATTGTATTTTGGCATGAGGATCAGACATGTCCCTGTTGATCCTGTCACCACCAAAGTTAATATAAGAGCAATGAAGAATTCCATCAGTAAAAATACATGCATGGTAAGTTGTGCAGGTTTATTACATATTACTGATTTCTCTTTCATTACAACTACTATTTTATCAAAGTTCTGCTGGGATTTAAATGTTTTAGAAGGAAATTGGAAACTCACTGAAGGGCAGAAGCATTAAGTTGTCCACAGGAGCATATAAAAGGAAGAAACTACTAACTTTCAGAGTACATAATTTGTGTGTGTGTGAGAGAGAGAGAGAGAGAGAGAGAGAGAGAGAGAGAGAGAGAGAGAGAGGGGGGGGGGGGGAGGGAGGGGGGGTGATGAAGGCACATGGACATCTATTAGCAACTCAGTGCTTCTGCCTTTCATGAGTGTTTGTTGCTTTGGGTGGTTCGAATAATATAAATCATGATAAATTTTAGAATATTGATTTGTCACTGATTGACAGTGAAATGTTAAAAAAGGTTTTTGTTTGCAGCTGGTTGGATCAGTACCAAACTTCCCATACGGAACTATGGATGACATTGAGGCAATAGCAGAGTTGGGAAGGAGGTACAACATACCTGTACATGTAGATGCTTGCCTTGGAGGTTTTGTCATTGTCTTTATGCAAAAAGCAGGCTACAAATTACCACCATTTGATTTTTCTGTTCCCGGAGTTACAAGTATATCAGCAGATACACACAAGGTGAGTGGAAACTCCAAGGCTTGCTATCTGATAACCTCTTGACATAACAGATGAATCAGGGTTTGAACTACGAAATGGTCATATTACAGTTTTTTATTTTATTTTCTTTTTTCCTTTTTTTTTATGGTCAAACCTCTATGAGAGAGAGAGAGAGAGAGAGAGAGAGAGAGAGAGAGAGAGAGAGAGAGAGAGAGAGAGAGAGAGAGAGAATTTAAATTAAAGTTTTGCACTATACTAATGATGAGCTTGGGTGGGCGTTACGATGAAACAGCCACTGGTGGGTAGTTGCTAGAGCCCATACTGAACATCAATCTTGGTTGTCTTACTCGAGCAAGTTCAGCGCAATCTGGGTGAATTTCTTAGATCTTTACCTTCTTTTGCAAATGAAATGTTTCTCAAATTGCAAACAATAAACAATTCCAGTGAGAGAAGGGGGCACCATTAGGGAGTAAAAATACTTAAATCAACAAGATAGGTCAAACATTTAGTTATCGCAATTCACTGGTGAGGGTAACACAATACACTCCTTAATAATGAATTTCTTTATTGTTATAAAATGTGAAGAAGGTTCATTTAAGAAGTTTCATCTGTAGATATTTTCACAGGCATGTTAAAATTTGTTAAATTACTTTACCTGGGATGCGTGAGGTTGGATATGTCATTTTCGAAAGTTTGTAGGCCCAGATTATTGAATGTCATTGTTACCACACAAATCTCTTTGTCACTTTAACTGGAGGTGAGGATTAGGTGAGTGAGGTGTAGTGTTGTGGTTACTCCGATGTCAGCTGTTGGTGGGAGATTCGTGGAAGTTTAAAAATACTGGTAAAGTGCTTGTTCATGTGACTCTGAGTCTGAGAGCAAAGAAGAGACTGATGCTCGTCATAGAAGAGAAGAAAGGGTTTTTTAGCAGGAGAGTATTTGACATATTTCAGAAGAGCCACGTATGATTTTTCCCGTAACAGCAAATGTTGATCTATGACTTTTTTTATGGTATACTCAATATGGCTGCTGTAAACGGCATCATAATCAACATAGAAAATAATTTAGGTGACAAAATATGCATGCAACACTGAGAGTTAATTCATAATTCAGGTTTCAGTCTAATGAACGATAAACTTCGAATTAGATGACAAAATATATATCTTCCAAGGGTAACTCAAAAGAGGATTGCTTTGCAGGGATCGTTAATGATGAGTTGCTATCTGTCCTCTATTATTGATATACCAATGGGGATTTTCCATCATAAAAAAAGAAAATAAAGATATGAAAACAAAACGTTGCTGTTCAAAGTGTGAAAAACCATGCTAATTTGCAGGTATAATGTTAGTGCTCCTTTTTATTCTCAAAGTTGTCATTTCAGAGAGTTTTTGATTTTGTTGTATGTACAGTTTGGCTATACCAATGTATTTTTTACATGTGGTTTTATTTTATTCTTCAATTGCAGTTGATAGCTTATTCTTGTGTTCCAGTGTTGTGGAACATTCTGTAATCCACATTTGGACTAGATGTTGTAGATGATTTATTATTGGAAGTTTGCCTGTGTCTTATCAGATTACAGCACAGGTTATATAATAATAAAAATGTGTGCATGTTTGTTTTATTTTATTTTTATTTTCCTCCCCTCACCTGTCTCCGCACTCCATTCCTGAGCTGCATCTTGTTCCTCCCATCTAATACGTACATGCTCCACAAGGCTGTGCTGTATTCATCCCCACGACCGTGACACAACCTTTCTGTCTGCCCTCCCTTATTTCCACACCGCAGAGCATGATTCAGAGTGCAGCAGCCGGAAATGACGGTTGTGTGACTGTGTTGTGTGCATGTGTGATTGCATGAATGTTCTATTTTCTAAAGAAGGCCATGGCCAATAGCTGAAGTGTTGTATCTGTGTGTCTTCTTCAAGTGCCTGTTGCATCACATTTTTGCAGTAAGTTGTAAATTACTATATTGCTTTCTAACGTTGGAAAGACTGGGTTAGAATTAAACAGTATGATGGGAATATGTGGCAACTCACCACAAAGACAATTGACGAGTTGCAGACAGACATGTAAAAAGACAATCTCTCTCTCTCTCTCTCTCTCTCTCTCTCTCTCTCTCTCTCTCTCTCTCTCTCTCTCTCTCTCACACACACACACACACACACACACACACACACAAACTCTATAAAGCATGACCGACCTTCATCTCTGGCCACTGTATTCTGATTAGTGCCCCCCACAGTAAGAGTAACTCAGAATTTATTGTCTCATCTTTTTTTCCAGTGATTTTAACACATGAAAAAGCCACTGGTTTGAGCTACATCAATGTAAAATACAGTTTCCACTTTTGTCACAAGTGGAGCATGTAGATTGTCTGTGTCAAACAGTTAACTTCGTTTACATGCCACTCTCAGAGGTATCAGAAAGAAGAAATGAAAATCTTTTTCTCATAAGGTTGTCTCATAATGTATTACAATTTTCAATTAACCAATTATGTTGCAGTCACCTCTGCCAAGAGAGCAGTCTTAGTATCAGGAGTACTGTAATACAATCTTTATTGTAGAAGTAAGCTTAGTGCAGATGATGTCACATTTATTGTATTGTTTGGAAGTATGTATTGCAGAGTGGCTTTGTATGAACTTCATTACTGTAATATCTTTACTTTTATTTTCAGTACGGATTTGCACCAAAGGGATCATCAGTTGTTTTGTATTCAGAACCAAAATATCGCCATCATCAGTTCACTGTTACCACGGATTGGCCAGGTGGTGTTTATGGGTCTCCATGTGTAAGTGGTTCTAGAGCAGGAGGTATGTACATTTCCAATAAAAACATTGTTCTGTTTGAAAAGGAGACTTTCAAATTGATGTTCTCACTTTTTTATTTTTCTCATGTAGGTATTATAGCAGCTTGTTGGGCTACGATGATGTACTTTGGCTTAGACGGTTATGTCGAGGCAACGAAAAAAATTGTATCTACAACAAAAAAGATTGAAGAAGGGTAAGTGAAGATGATTGCCATGTTCTTATGTACATTTTCTGAACTGGAACTCAAAACAATGATTGTGTATTACAGGTTGCGCAAAATGAAAGGGATATTTGTTTTTGGAACTGCTGACACATCAGTGGTTGCTATTGGCTCCAATGATTTTCATATTTATAGGTTATCAGATGCAATCACTAAACGTGGCTGGAATATTAATGCTCTCCAGTTTCCCCCTGGGTAAGTTCCTGTAAATTTAATTTACTATTTCATATGATTAACACATTTCCCTTAATCACGAAGTTTTCTAAATGTACCAAAAGATTATTTATTAATTCTGAGATGTAAATATATTAAAGCAGCTTATGATTAAGTTTACTCTCAGTCATAATGTACGATAAGTGACAGCACGTGACAACTGCTGGCACACTGCTTAAGACTGTAGAATATGAACTACTGCACTTGTTGTTTGCAAACAGTTGGCTTTGGTTCCTTCAAGCCCTTCACTTTAACTGTAAGATAAGAGTGATGTAAGGCTGGCAAAATGTTCATTATTCCACATCTTTCAGCTTGCAGTTTTTTATTGCTGAGTTATTGATTGTCACTGTATAATTTACACCAGTTTTGGAAACTAATGAAATTGCATTGTAGTAGCTAGTTATTTTTCATTGTTTCCTAGGTAAATTTATAGACATTGTGATCCTCAGGTAATGAATTAATCCTCTAAATGTATAATGGAAAGTCCAGTTTGGAATTAACAATATAGTAATAGGACAGTTCATAGCTCACCAAAAAAGACACACACATACAAGACTTTCAGCTATCGGCCATGGCCTTCTTCAGAAAATAGAACATTCACACAATCACACAGCCACACAAAACAGTCACACAACCGTCAGCTCCAGCTGCTGTACTTGAATCTTGCTCTGCGGTGTGGAGCTGGGAGAAGGGGTGGGGTGGGGGTGGGGGGTAAGAAGGTAGTGTCATGGTGGTGGGGATGGATACAACACAGCCTTCCAGAGTATGTAAGTATTAGATGGCAGGAACAAGATGCAGCTTACTCTGGAAAGCTGTACTGTATCCATCCCCACCACCGCGATGCAACCTTCATATCCCCCTTCCCCTCTACTAGCTAACACCGCAGAGTGTGATTCGAAGTGTGGCAGCTGGTGCTGTGTGACTGTGTTGTGTGCCTGTGTGATTGAATGAATGTTCCTAATTCTGAAGAAGGCCATGGCCGATAGCTGAAAGTGTTGTATGTGTGTGTCTTTTTTTGTTTGTGTGTTGCGGCTTGTCGTAACAACTTTGTGGTGAGTTGTAAACTGTCCTATTACTATACTATAAATTCCTCTAAATGTATTTTTTTCTGCACACATACAACCTTGTACATATTTCAAACTGTTGTCCATTTTAATTGTCATCAGAAACAGGGCATTTAGTTAGTGGCAAACTGTAACAATACCCAGATGTAAATTTATATAGTTTTCCAAAGTTCCATGTAGAATAATTGGTCTTTATTATAGGTTGCTCATGATGCTAGTAAAAAGTTTCATCTATGTGCTGTAATTGGGTTTGCCTTTCTCCCATTTTTTATTCTCTTCCTTGCTATTCAGAACAGTACACATCCAGTGTGCTACACTGTACTAAACCTATGAGGGTTGTACCAAACGTAAGGTTCCCAATGAGCTACAGCCTCGAGGGAAGGTGCTAGGCTACAACCGACAGCTGTGCTGTGCACAGTGGTTGTGCACCCTCGAGCCTGCCTGTCCGTGGTTCATTATGTCGCTCAGTGTTGGCTTGGCAGCTGTCAGAGATGGAAGTGTTGATCGCCACTACCACTAAATGCGAGAGCAGTAATCCGGTTTCACCATGGAAGGAAGTTACCACCTGTAGAAATTGATCGGCAACTGACTGAAGTTTATGATGAAGAGTGCATGTAATGCTTTGACTGTGCTTGCACGTTTCTTCAACAATGTGAGGGGGGAGGCAACAAGAAGAGGTTTTTGGACTTTATCGTCATGGGTGATGAAATGTGGGTGTTTCATTACACCCGCAAAACAAAGCAATAGTCTCGTCAGTGGCTTCACTCCGGTTCACCACCAGCAAAGAAATTCCACCAAACGCAGTTGGCAAGAAAGCTTATGGTGTCTGTGTTTTGGGATTGTAAGAGGGTACTCCTCATTGATTTCGTGCAATGTGGGATGACAATAAACACAGACAGGTATTGTGAAACATTGACCAAACTGCGGCTAGGGATCCAGAATCGCCGGAGAGCATGACTGAGGGAGGGAGTAGTGCTACTTCACGACAATGCTTGACCCCACGTCGCTCGTCAAATACGGGAGCTTTTGAAGAAATTTGGGTGGACTGTTATGCCCCGTCCCCCGTACAGCCCGGACTTAGCCCCCAGCAATTTCACCTCTTTCCCAAGCTAAAGGAACACGTAGATGACAAACATTTCAAGAGCAATGATGAAGTCTGAGTAGAGGTCACACGCTTCCTCAGCGGGTTGGCGGGAGACTTCATCGACTTAGGAATACAAAAGCAGGAGCACCTCGGGGGGGGGGGGGGGGGTGAGAGAGAGAGAGAGAGAGAGAGAGAGAGAGAGAGAGAGAGGGGAGACTATGTTGAAAAATAGACAAAAATGTTAGCTTTTCAATTATGTATAAAGTAATAACAATAAAAAAAGTTTTCTATTTGTAAAAAGTATGGGAACCTTACTTTTGAAACAACCCTCGTATCACACTATCATATTACAATACGTAGGTACATTCTTGTCATTTCATAACAATCACAAGAAGGTAGAATATATCCAAATACCATGAGGACTTTTTCCAGGACAATAATGTTGGAGCATTACATCATCACTTTGAAACATGTATTTAACTACGAGACTTTTGTTTTTTAATGAAGAACCAGTGTTGACAGTAGAATAGGTACACTTCCTGACAAAAAGGAGGGGGGAGGGAGGAAACACAATGTAATTCCACTGTTTCAAAGTGTATGTGATTTCATTTCAGTGGTTAGACAATAGAGGCAAATCTACAATGAATTTTACAGTGTTAGACCTTTTATCAGTGAAAAGGTTTAAAGACTTGCACTGGGAAGGGTGTCTTATGAGGTAAGGGTGGCCTCAACTGTTGTGACTGGACCTATACAGGCAATTCCAAAAAGAGTCTCATATTCTTTGAGGACTAAAGAATCTGTTGGTACAGTTGTTGGCCACGCTGTTGAAACTGGCTTTTTCTCCACACTCAAAGAAGCACATGCATTCAAGTAACTCAAATTCTCTGACAACATTTCAAACTGGAGCTCCCACTGAGTACTACTGCCAAATGGGAAGTTTACCCAGTTATTAGATTTTTTAAACTCAAAAGGTGTTATTAAAATTATTAAAATTTGTCACCAATTGATTGAAATGAATTGACTCTTGTGCATGGACATGTATGCAAATGGTATAGTCATGTTGAAATTCACAATAGGGGGAGGAGTGTTAAACTGCCAATTTCAGAATAGACAGTTGGCGACGGTTGAGGAAATTATGCCTAAAGATCAGGACATCACACTAAATGTTCTCTTCATATTGGTTGCTGAGGTTTCCAGAAGCACCATCAACAGAAATGTAACGGAAAAGTTATAATATTGAAAGGTGAGTACAAGATGAGTACCATGTTTGCTGGTAGAAGATGGCAAATTACAAGGAATTATTCATTATGTAGATGAAAAGACCAACTTTTTGCACTCAGTTGTGATGAGTGACATAACCTGAGCATTTGACTGCCCATCTGGGAAAAAAACCATGACTAATCTGCAATTAATTCTAGTGCCTGGAAGAGGGTTAATCAAACTGTTTTCAGACGACTTCTCTAGGGTACCATTCTAATAACTCATGAAAAAAATGAAGACCTAAATATTTCTGTTTGAGTTTTGATTCTCTTATTTTGTCATCATAATCGTTTCTTTCTTTGTTGATGGGGTCAACAAAATTTTCGCATTCAAAGGAGAAAACTACTGATTGAAATTTTATAATAGATATTACTTCACTCGAACAAGCCTTAGTCTTAATGATTGCTGCTTCAGCTTGTGTATCATAATATGGTATTTATCATGACATTCTAACACATTGTGTAATAATACAAAGCTAGCTGTCCTCCTTTGTACCTTCTGTATGTGTGTTCTTTTCTGGTATGGATCCCCATACCATGCAGAAATTAGAAGAGGGCAGATAGGTGGTAGTGTAGACAGTATCTGTACTGGATTTGTTGCATCTTCTAATTGTTCTTCCAACAAAGCACAGTCTTTGACTCATGTTCCCTCCAGTATTATCTGTGTGGTATTTCCAATTAGGTTGTATGTAATTATTGGAGCTATGTCCCTGCCAGTCAACAGTTGCCCGACGGTGATTGGTGTACTGCGTAGAAGTCATGAAACTGTGAGCAGAATGCAAAACCAGAAATTGGCCGTAAGGCTGCCCTGTTATGCTTCAGCAATTCGTTTGAGGTGTTGTCTGCTGCTGATAATACCTTTGAGACACTGCGAGCTGCCTTGCCTGTTGTGGCAGTGGCCAGTTCTTCTGAGAGGTCCTGACAGATGCAAAGGGTGGGTTTGCTAGTCATTAGGAGCTCCATTGTTAAGCGGGTGATGGAGACCCTTGGGGAAACAGTGACAAGGGCAGGAAAGAGTGCCAGTGTGCACTCTACTTGCTTGCCAGGGTGGAGGGGGGGGTGTCTCATCCAAGATGTGGGGGAGGTTCTGTCAGCAGCAATAGAGATCACCTGGCTGCAAATTGTTGCTCACGATGTCACCAATGACTCCTGCCATCTGGATTCAGAGGTCATCCTTGGTTCCTTCAGGTGGCTGGTAGATGAAGACAGTTAGCCTCACTCTCAGGATAAAAGTGGAGCTATTGATTTGTAGCATCGTTCCCAGAACCGATCTTGGTCCTCTGGTTTGCTCCTATCGGGTGATCGGGTGGAGAAATGTAGAATTCCCCTGAATAGTTGGGGTGGCTGCTAGGGAAGGAGAGTATGTATGGAGTGCACATGTGTTTTTTAGGTTATAGAAATCCTCCCATTGGCAGCACTCGGCACAATAAAACGGAGAAAGAATATTTTACTATAGTAATATAGTAAAGCGGTTTCCATTCAATATGACTCAAGTCTACAGCTGAGAAAGCCTGCAGTATATAATTTGTTGCAGTCACACAAAAAACAAAAATGGAGATGAAAAATGTGTCACTAACTTTCAGAATTGGGTTCCTTCATCAGGTAGGAGAGGAGGAAACAAAAAGGCAGCAAGACTCAGAAGGGAAAGGTTATTCATGACTTAGGCCATGAGGTGCTAATGGGTGTGGAAGTCAGACTGACTTTGATAAGTACTGAGCCATGCCAATAGTAAACCAAAGAGGATAGATCAAGCAGTAAAGAGAAGTGAACCAAATAATGCTGAGTGGGGGGTGGGGAGGGGGGGTGTTAGGTAAAAGGTTTTTTATTAAGAGGGAAAGATATAGAGAACACACACACACACACACACACACACACACACACACACACACACACACACAAATATATATATAAGAGTAAGGAAAAAAATGAGTACTGAGTGGAGGAGGGGGAGAGATTAGGGTAGATTTAGGCCAGGAGGATAGTGAGAGTGGAGGATATGTTGGAGAGCAAGTTCCCATCTCTGTAGAGGAACTGGTGATCGGTGGTAGTATTCATCAGATGTCACGTGTGATGTAACACTTGTCAAGGTCCCTGGAGTCATGTTGGAGGGCATGCTTTCCCACAGGATGTTGGGTGTCCCCAGGCAAACAGTCTGTCTGTGATCATTTATGCATTCAGCAAATTTGTTGATGTGTCAGTTGGCAGATGACGTGTTGTTGGGCATGTGGCCCTGCCTTGAATGGAGTTGGATTTTTCTGTAGTGGAGTGAAGAATGTGGTTGTGGGAGGATTCATGGGACAGGTTTTTCAGCAGGATCTGTAGGTAGGTAGGGAGGGTGGTTTTTGGGATGTTGTAAGGTTTGCTGTGTTGAGGAGGTTGGGAGGATGGCAGAAGGCTACTCTAGGTGGTGTGGAGCCATGATCTCATTTCAGGGCATGACTTGAGGAAGTCATAGCCCTGGCAGAGCAATTTGTTGAGGCCTTACAGGCTGGTTTGGTACTAGGTGACTAAGAGGATGCTTTTGGGTGGTCTGAGGTTAGAAACATTGTTGTTGGAAGGGAAGGAATAGTCTGTGTGGGAGATCTGCTATTAGACAAGGTCTGTAGCGTAGTTGCTGTAGAGGAAAGCATTGGACAGGTTGTTGTTATATGTGGTGAGGGATTCGTCACTGGAGCAAATAAGTTTCCCATGGATGCCTAGGCTGTAGGAAAGGGATTGTTTGATAGGGGACGGATGGATTGTTTGTTTATGGGTTTAATATGGACTGAGTTGTAAATGTGGGACTTAAAAAAGTGAAGGTCAATACCAAAGAAGTTGGCTTGGTATACCAATTTGATTTTACATGGAGGATGCAAAGGAACTTGTCCCCATTCTAACAACATTGTAACGAAGGTCTCCAGAGGAGTGAAGGATTCCTAAGGATTGGAAAAGTGAACAAGTCATTCCTAATTCCAAGAAGGGTCATCGATCCAATGCTCACAACTATAGGCTATGTTGTGTTGTTGTGCTCTTCAGTCTGGAGACTGGTTTGATGCAGCTCTCCACAATACCCTGTCGTGAGCGAGCCTCTTCAACTCCACATAATAACGACAACCTCATCTGTCTGAATCTGCTTACTGTATCCATCTCTTGGTCTTCCTCTGTGGTTTTTACCCCACACACTTCCCTCCAATGCTAAATTCACAATTCCTTGATCTCTAAGAATGTGTCCAACCATTCAATCCCTTCTTTTAGTCAAGGTATGGCAGAAATTCCTTTTCTCCCCAATTCTGTTCAATACCACCTCATTAGTTACGTGTTCCACCCACCTAATCTTCAGCATTATTCTGTAGCACCACATTTCAAAAGCCTCTATCCTCTTCCTGTCTGCACTGTTTATTGTCTATGTTTCACTCCCATACACGGCAACACTCCACACAAATGCCTTCAGAAAGGACTTACTTAGGCTTAAATCAATATTCGATGTTAACAAATTTTTCTTTTTCAAGAACGCTTTCCTACCCATTGTCATTCTGCATTTTATATCCTCTCTACTGCGACCATCATTTGTTATTTTACTGCCCAAGTAACAAAACTCATCTACCTCCTTTATTGCTTCGTTACCTAATCTAATTCCTTCAGCATCGCCTGATTTTCTTACACTGCACTCCATTACCCTAGTTTTGCTCTTGTTAATGTTCATCTTATATGCACCTTTCAGCACACTGTCCATTCCGTTCAATTGCTCTTCCAGGTCCTTTGCTGTCTCTGACAGAATTACTATGTCTTTGGCAAAATGCAATGTTTTTAATTCTTCACCCTGAACTTTAATTCCTTCTCCAAATTTCTCCTTGCTTTCCTTTATAGCTTGCTCAGTGTGCAAATTGAATAACATTGGAGAAAGGCTACAACCCTGTCTTACCCCCTTCCCAACCACTGCATCCCTTTCATGCCCTTCAACTCTGACAACTGCTCTCTGGTTTTTGCACAAGTTGTAAATAACCTTACGCTCCCTATATTTTACTCCTGCTTGCTTCAGAAATTGAAAGAGTTTATTCCAATCAACATTGTCAAAAGCCTCCTACAAATCTACAAAAGCTAGATATGTAGGTTTGCCTTTTCTTAATCTATCTTCTAGAATAAACCGTAAAGTGAGTATTGCCTCCCGTGTTCCTACATTTCTCCTGAACCCAAACTGATCTTCCCCGAGGTCGGCTTCTACCAGCTTTTCCATCCTTTTGTAAATAATTCGTGTTAATATTCTGCAACCAGGACTTATTAAACTGATGGCTCTGTAGTTTTCACACCTGTCTGCACCTGCTTTCTTTGGAATGGTGATTATAACATTTTTCTTAAAGTCTGAGGGTACTTCACCTGTCTCATACATCTTACACACCAGATGAAACAGTTTTGTCATGGCTGGTTCTCACAGAGACTTCAGTAGCTCTGAGGGAATATCATCTACTCCCGGGGCCTTATTTCGACTAAGGTCTTTCAGTGCTCTGTCAAATTCATCTCTCAGTATAGTATCTCCTATTTCATCCTCATCTACTTCTTCTCCCCTTTCTACAATATTGCCGCTAAGTTCATTTCCTTCGTAGAGCCTCTCTATATACTCTTTCCACCTTTCAGCCTTCCCTTCTTTCCTGAGAACTGGCTGTCCATCTGTGTTCTTGATATTCATAGAGCTGCTTTTCTTATCTTCAAATATCTTTTTTTATTTTCCTGTAGGCTGTATATATTTTTCTCCAACTTATACATTCTTCTACCTCCTTGCATTGGCCTTCTAGCCACTCCTGCTTAGCCTTTTTGCACTTCCCGTGATTCTCATTTCTTAGTCATCTGTACTCCATTTTGCCTGTTTCATTTACTGCATTTTCATATTTTCTCGTTTCAGTGATTAAATTTAGTATGCCCTGTGATATCCAAGGATTTTTTGTAGGTCTTGTCTTCCTACCTATTTTGTCCTCTGCTTTCTTCACTGTTTCATCTCTCAATGCTACTACCCATACCTCCTCTACTGTCTTATTTCCACCCGTTTCTGTCAATTGTTGCTTAAAGCTCTCTCTGAAATTCTCAAGAACTTCAGGTGCCTTCATTTTATCCAGGTCTCATCTCCTTATTATTGTACCTTTTTAGTAGTTTCTTTAGTTTTAGCCTACAGTTCATAACCAACAAGTTATGGTCAGAGTCTGTATCTGCCCCTGGGTATGTCTTACAGTTTAAAACCTGTTTCTGAAATCTATGTCTTACCATTATAAAATCTATCTGGTATCTCCCTATGTCTTCTGTTCTCTTCCATGTATAGAACCTTCTTTCATGATTCTTAAACCAGATGTTTGTTATAACTAAATCATGTTCCATGCAAAATTCTACCAGGCGGCTTCCTCTTTCGTTCCTTTTGCCCAGACCATATTCACCTACTATCTTCCCTTCCCTTCCTTGTCCTACTACCGAATTCCAGTCTCCCATAACAATTAAATTTTCCTCTCCCTTAATTGTCTGAATAATTTCCTTTAACTTCTCTTACATTTCTTCACTCTCCATCGCGGTGGAATAGCCGAGCAGTCTAAAGCGTCTCCCTGTGGAGCGCGCGGTTTCTCGCCATGGAGGTACGAGTGCTCCCTGGGGCATGGGAGTGTGTGTTGTCCTTAGGTTAGTTTACCTACATTTAAGAAGTTTGTAAGCTACGGAGTGATGACTCTGCAGTTTGGTCCGATAGATTTACAAACATTTGAACATTTTCTTCACTCTCCTCATCTTCGGCAGAGCTGGTTGGCATATAAACCTGTACTACTGTTGTTGGTGTTAGCTTTGTATCTATCTTGACAATGATAATGTGATCACTATGTTGCTCATAGTAGTTTACCCACATTCTTATTTTCTTATTCATTATCAGACCTACTCCTATAATACCCCCCAATTGATTTTGTATTTATAATGCTTTACTCACCTGACCAGGAATCCTGTTCCTCTTTCCACCGAACTTCACTAATCCCCACTATATCGAACTTCAGCCTATCCATTTCTCTTTTTAAGTTTTCTAGCTTCCCTACCCGATTAAGGGATCTTAACATTCTAAACTCCGATCCGTAGAATGCCAGTGTTGTCTTTCCTGATGATCACATCCTCGTGAGTAGTCCCCACCCAGAGATCCGAATGGGGGACTATTTTACCTCTGGAATATTTTACCCGAGAGGATGCCATCATCATATGTTCATACAGTAGAGCTGCATGTCCTCGGGAAAGGTAACGGCTGTAGTTTCCCCTTGCTTTCAGCTGTTCACTGTAACTGTGTGGCAAAGCCACATTAGCTGATGTTACGAGGCCAGTTCAGTCAATCATCCAGACTGTTGCCCCTGTAACTACTGGAAAGGCTGCTGCCCCTCTTCAGGAACGACACGTTTGTCTGGCTTCTCCACAGATACCCCTTCGCTGTGGTTGCACCTACGGTACGGCTATCTGTATTGTTGAGGCACGGGAGTCATCCCACCTCGGCAATGTCTGTGGTTCATGGGAGTGGACTATAGGCTATATCTCTTGATATTGGTCAGTTATACGGTTTTGGAACATCTTTCGTGTTCAAGTATTATAACATTTTAGAAGACTGGAAATCTCCTTTGTAGGAATCAACATGGTTTCCGAAAACAACAATTGTGTGAAACCCACCTCACACTATTCATCCACGAGATCCAGAGGGCAGCAGATACAGGATCCCAGGTAGATGCCATGGTTTTTGACTTCTGCAAAGCATTTGATACTGTTCTGCATTGTTACCTGAAGAACAAAATTCCAGCATATGAAATACCAGACCAACCATGTGATTGGATTGAGGCATTTCTAGCTAATAGAATACAGCACGTCATTCTCAATGGAGAGAAGTCTTCAGACAGGCATGCCCCTCGAGAATGCTGTAGAACCATTGCTTTTCACAATATATACATATACATAACCTTGTAAATAACATCAGAAGTTCAGTGAAGCTATTTTTGGATGATGCCATAGTTTAACTAGAAGCCACAGTTCACTGGAAAAGGATATCGGAAATTATTCCTCAGCATAAACAAGTGTAAAGTGCTGTGTTCATATAGAAAGAAAGATCCTTTATTATATAATTACAAAATAGTGGGACAAACACTGGATGCAGTTACTTCCATGAAATATCTGGGAGTAGACATATGGAATGATTTGAAATGAATTAACCACATAAAATTAATCATGGGTAAGGCAGATGCCAGACTGAGATTCATTGGAAGAATCTTCAGGAAATGTACTCAGTCAATGAAGGAAGTAAGTTACAGAACTCTTGTTTGGCTAGCGCTTGAGAGAAGATTCAACAGAGAGAAGCATGCTTCATTACGTGCTCAGTTAGTATGCATGAACACACCACAGAAATGATTAGGAAACTCCAGTGGGAGAGACAGCAATAGAGATGTTCTGAATCATGGTACGGGTCAGAGTTGTGAGAGCATATGTTTCTCAAAGAGTCAACCAGTATATTTGCTTCTTCCTATGTAGATCCACCCCCATGAACCACAGACATTGCCGAGGTCGGGGTGGCTTGCATGCCTCAACGATACAGATACCCGTACCGTAGGTGCAACCACAGCGAAGGGGTATCTGAGAAGAGGCCAGACAAATGTGTGGTTCCTGAAGAGGGGCAACAGTGTGGACAATTGACTGAGCTGGCCTTGCAACATCGGCTAATGTAGCTTTGCCACACAGTTACTGTGAACAGCTGAAAGCAAGGGGAAACTACAGCCATTTTTTCCCGAGGACATGCAGCTTTACTGTAGGAAAATAAGATGATGGTATCCTCTCGGGTAAAATATTCCGGAGGTAAAATAGTCCCCATTCGGATCTCCGGGCGGGGACTACTCAGGAGGATGTTGCCATCGGGAAAGACAATACTGGCATTCTACGGATTGGAGTGTGGAATGTTAGATCCCATAATTGGGTATGAAAATTAGAAAATTTTAAAAGAGAAATGGATAGGTTGAAGTTAGATATAGTGGGGATTAGTGAAGTTTGGTAGCAGGATGAACAGGATTTCTGGTCAGGTGAGTACAGGATTATAAATACAAAATCAGTTGGAGGTATCACAGGAGTAGGACTGATAATGAATAAGAAAATAGGAATTTGGGTAAACTACAATGAGCAGCACAGTGGTTGCATTATCATTGTCAAGATAGATATGAAGGCAACACTGACAACAGTAGTACAGGTTCATATGCCAACTAGCCCTGCCAAAGATGAGGAGATTGAAGAGATGTATGAGAAGTTAAAGGAAATTATTCAGACAATTAAGGGAGAGGAAAACTTAAATGTGATGGGAGACTGGAATTCAGTACTAGGAAAAGGAAGAGAAGGAAAAATAGTAGATTAATATGGACTGGGCAGAAGGAATGAAAGAGGAAGTCGCCTGGTAGAATTTTGCATGGAACATTATTTAATCGTAACAAACACCTAGTTTAAGAATCACAAAAGAAGGTTGTATACATGGAAGTGACAAGGAGACACCGCAAGGTATCAGATGGATTTTATAATGGTGAAACATAGATGTGGGAACCAGGTTTTATACTGTAAGACATACCCAGGGGCAGATATAGACTCTGACCATAACTTATTGATCATGAACTGTTGGCTGAAACTTAAAAAACTGCAGAAAGGCAGGAAAATAAGGATATGGGACTTGGATAAATTGAGGGAACCTGAAGTTCTTAAGAATTTCAGAGGGAGCTTTAGGCAACAGTTGACAGAAACGGGAGGAAATAAGACATTAGCAGAGGAATGGGTAGCATTGACAGATAATATAGTGAAGGCAGCAGAGGACAAAATAGGTAGAAAGGCAAGACCTACAAAAAATCCTTGGCTATCACAGGAAATATTAAATTTAATTGATGAAAGGAGAAAATATAAAAATGCAGTGAATGAAACAGGCAAAATGGAGTACTGACGACTAAGAAATGAGATTGACAGGAAGTGCAAAATGGCTAAACAGGAATGGCAAATGCAAATCTGTAGAAGAATGTATAAGAGGAAAAATAGATACTGCCTACAGGAAAATAAGAGTATTTGGGGACAAGAAAAACAGCTCTATGAATATCAAGAGCCCAAATGGAAAACCAGTTCTCAGCAAAGAAGGAAAAGGTGAAAGGTGGAAAGAGTACATCGAGGTGCTCTACAAAGGAATTGAACTTAGAGACAATGTTGTAGTAAGGGAAGAGAAAGTAGATCAAGATGAAATAGGAGATTCTATACTCGGAGATGAATTTGACAGAGTGCTGAAAAACCTAGGTCGGAGCAAGGCCCCAGGAGTAGATGACATTCCCTCAGAGCTACTAAAGTCTCTGGGAGAGACAACCATGACAAAAATATTTCACCTGGTGTGTAAGACGTATAAGTCAGATGAAATACCCTCAGACTTTAAGAAAAATGTAATAATCCCCATTCCAAAGAAATCAGGCACCGACTGGTGTGAAAATTACAGAACCATCAGTTTGATAAGTCATACATGCAAAATTTTAACACAAATTATCTACAGGAGAATTGAAAAGCTGGTAGAAGCCGACCTCGGGGAAGATCAATTTGGATTCAGGAGGAATGTAGGAACCCGGGAGGCAATACTCACTTTATGACTTATCTTAGAAGATGGATTAAGGAAAGGCAAACCTACATTTTTAGCTTTTGTGGATTTGGAGAAAGCTTTTGGTAATGTTGACTGGAATACACTCTTTCAAATTCTGAAGTCTGCAGGGGTAAAATATAGGGAAAGGAGAGTTATTTACAACTTGTACAAAAGCCGGACCGCAGTTATTAGACTTGAAGGGCATAAAAGAGAAGCATTAGTTGGGAAGGAGTAAGACAGGATTGTAGCCTTTTTCCAATGCCATTCAATTTGTACATTGAGCAGGTGGTGAAGAAAAGCAAGGAAAAATTTGGAATAGGGATTAAAGTTCAGGGTGAGGAAATAAAAACATTGCGTTTTGCTGATGACATTGTAATTCTGTCAGAGACAGCAAAGGACCTGGAAGTGCTGTTGAATGGAATGGACAGTGTGTTGAAGAGGGCGTATAAGATGAACATTTACAAGAGCAAAACAAAGATAATGGAATGCAGTCTTAGAAAATCAGGCGATTCTGAAGGAGTTAGATTAGGTAATGGGGTAGATGAGTTTTGTTACTTGGGTAGTAAAATAACATATGACGGTCGCAGTACAGAGGATATAAATTGCAGAATGGCAATGGGAAGAAAAACATTTTTGAAAAAGAGAAATTTGCTAAATCGAATATTAATTTAAGTGTAAGGAAGTCTTTTCTGAAAGCATTTGTGTGGAGTGTTGCCTTGTACGGGAGTGAAACATGGACGATAAACAGTGCGGACAGGAAGAGAATCGAGGCTTTTGAAATGTGGTGCTACAGAAGAATGCTGAAGATTAGGTGGGTAGATCGCATAACTAACGAAGAAGTACTGAACAGAATTGGTGAGAACAGGATTTTTTGGCAGATCTTGACTAAATAATAATAATAATAATAATAATAATAATAATACAATAATATGGTTTTCTGTTCCATAGGACCCAATTGAGGGATGAGACTCCATGGTCATGGAACAAGTAACTACATGAATTTTTACACAAGAATTGTAATAGATAATTTTTAAGTAGTCCTATGCACACGACAATCTTAAGACAAAGTGAAAAGACCAGTAAAGAAAAAATGAATTAGCTTAATTGTTTAACTTTTCTAGGAGTTCCTCGACTGAATAAATAGGGTGAGCCATGAGGTAACTCTTCAATTTAGATTTGAAAGTGTGTGGATTAGTGCTAAGATTCTTTAGTTTTTGTGGCAGCTTATTGAAAATGGATGCTGCAGAATACTGTACACCTTTCTGCCCAAGTGTCAAGGTGGTGTGATGCAAATGTAGATTCGATTTCTGTCTAGTATTCACCTTGTGAAAGCTACTAACTCATGGTAATAAGCTGATATTTATTAACAGCAAACGACATTAAAGAAAAAACGTATTGTGACGCCAGTGTCAAAATTCCCAGACTACTGAAAAGGTGTCAACATGACTTTCGTGAACTTACACCACATATTGCTCGAACCGCCCGTTTTTGAGTGGTTTCAATACCGAGTACTTTAATCTGTCAGGAAACTGACCATTCTGAAAGGAAAAATTACTAATATGGCATAGTACCGGGCTTACGTATGGAGAACAGTACTTTAGGATTCTGCTAGATCCCAGTCATATCCACAAGAGTCCTTAGTCTTTAGTGATTTAATTATTGATTCAATCTCCCCTGTGGAAGTATCATGAAGGACCATTTCAGGTAACAGCCTCAGAAAGGCATTTTCTAAAAATGTTATATGATTATCTGTAGAAACTAGTGTTTTCTTTAGTTCACCTACTATATTCAGAAAGTGAATATTGAATATTGCACGTACATCTAACTTGTCAGTAACAGAAACATTTCTACTGTGCACTGACGTTATATCTTCTACCTGTTGCTGCTGACCAGACACTTCCTTCACGACTGACCAGAAAGTTTTTATTTTATCCCGAGAGTTTGCTATTCTTTTTGCATACCACATACTTTTTGCATTCTTAATGACATTTTTTCAGAACCTTACAGTACTGTTTGTAATGAGCTACTGCATCTTCATTCTGACTGCTTCTAACATTTTGATACAATTCCCGCTTTGTTCTACATGATACTCTTATCCCCTTTGTCAGCCACCCTGGCTATCTGTTACTGGAAGTACTCTGTTTTGAGCGTTCTAGCGGAAAGCAACTTTCAAACAGCATAAGAAATGTGTTCAGAAGAGCATTATATTTATCATCTGCATTATCAGCACTATAAACATCCTGCCATTCTTGCACCTTAATTAGCCTTAAAAAGGTCTCAATTGCAACTGGATTAACTTTTCTAAGTTGTTGATAATTATGTTTAACATTTGTTTGAGAACAAATACTTTTTAGAATTAAAATTTGGGCATTGTGGTCTGATAGGCCATTTACTATTCCGCTGACAGAGTGCCCCTCTAATAATGAAGAATGAACAAAAATATTGTTAATGGTAGAACTGCTATTTCCTTGCACTCCCGTTGGAAAAAAATACTGTTTGCATTATGTTATAGGAATTAAATAAATCTAACAGCTGACTTTTTCTTGAGCTATCACCTACACAATTAATGTTGAAAACTCCACACACAGTTAAATTTTTATACTTCCTATACAGTGAACCCAGAACCAATTCCAGCTTGGGCAGAAACATTTTAAAATCTGAGTCGGGGGACCTATAAATTACAACAATTACTAGTTTAGTTCCATTAGCATTAACAACTCCTGCACAACATTCAAATATCATTTCTCTGCCTTGTTTAGAAAAATCAATTGACTCCGATGAAAAATCGTTTTGTACATACATGGCCACTCCCCCACACTGCAAGGAACTCCTAGGGTAGAAGGCAGCTAACTTGTATCCTGGCAAAGGAAGTCTCTGAATTGTCAGATCACTTAAAAAGTGCTCTGAAATACCAATAATGTCAATATCAATAAGCAGTTCATTAACTTTATCTCTGATACCCTGTATATTTTGAAGTTAAATAGTAATTCCCTTATTACTTAGATTCTTAGACTTTGACAAAGGTGGTTCCTTTCTTAGCGGGACTTCCTGTAAGCAGGAATACCTATCAGCTGTCCTCAGACTAAAGCAGGTTCAGCCCTAACACCAACTACTACAGGTTTTTTCCCCATGAGTGCCACTCCCACCCCCTACTACACTGTCACCTATGAGCTTTGCAACCTCCCCTTCCCATACCTATTGAAGTGCAGACCATGCCTAGTGAAATCCGACCTTTGGATAGACTCTTGGCACCACTGCAATGTGATCCATGCCCTCCGTCATCAGCGCCTCCTCAAGCCCCACGTTAACACACCTGACAGCTGTATCAAGACAAGGCCTATCATGACGCAGAAACAGCTGCGCGAAATTCACATTTGTGCCACAAGTTTGAGTTGCTATCCTTTCCAGATCACCACCAAATCATATTCCCTGTCCCTATCAAGACTATTCCCGGCCCCACCCTCTATAACTACCTGCTCCTCTTTAGAGAAATTACTACATAAGTCCCCTATGTTACAAATAACCTAAGCTAACCTTGCACTAGGCTTCACTATGCTGGTGACCTGGTACTCACTCCCAAATACTTCCTGCAACTGTTGGCCAACACCTCTGCCATGAGAAGTGCCTAACAGCAGAACCTTCTTCTTCCTAAGAGACCTATCTACAGATTTCGGTTTCCTAACACTGAGGTCTGCTGCATACTTCCTACACCTACAGCTACAGGAGGTTCATCTCCACTCAACTCTGACAAACCTATTTGCAACTTGCAACGTGAAGCTATCTAAATACCTCCTCCTAGCTACCTTTTTGCCAACTGCCAGTTCCCATTCTCCAGCCCCGCTTACCCTCCTCAGCCTACCTAGTTCCTCTTCAGCATTTTTCAACTGCATCTGAAGGGGGCAGATCAAACGCTCCTGCTCCTCTATCATCTTATTCCTGCTTGCAGATCCTACAATTCCAGGAGTGAACCTCACCACAATGCCCACTGGCTTCCCCACTGCATCCCCCCCCCCAAATGAAAATACTTACTACAAATCCCACACTGCAGTCCACTACGCATGACCCTATGACAGAGCCCACACTTTCCACTCATGGTAAAATTTCACAATTATTTGTTAAGAAAACCTAGACATCGACGTTATGTAAATTACGTTTCTACAAAAGAACTACAGCAATCAACAAATCTCAGTCTCTACAAATCAAGTAACAACAACAACTAATACAACAACTACTAGTATCAGAAAAGAGCAAATAACACTAACACAAAAACTGTACACTGTTGCTTGTATAAACAAGTTCAGATTCTAGTGTCACTAATAAACTAACTAAACACAGTGAGGGTACAGGAGTTTTCAAATACTGTAACGGAAAGTTTCCCAACCGCAATTACGTTAAAAACAGCAAGAAGACACTTTTGAAAAGTACAAAATTTAATAACTACCATGATAACACCTCCTGAAATCTACTAACATTAACAATTTAACTACAATGCACAAACACTTATTGGAACTTAGCTTTCGGAGACTGCTACGGCTGGAACCACTCGCCACCAGATGTAAACAAAGCAGAAAGACGTTGATGCAGGTGCACACACAAACACAAATAATACCACTTAAAGCAAATACGGCACAACAAATGCTAAAATAACTGACGATCCTCTACTAGAACACCTCTAGATTGAATATCATGAATAACAGTTAAAATAATTATATTAATCCTAAAATTATATAAAATATCGAGAGTGATGTGCACAGCAGTCTAGCACTTGTGACGTCACGCCAAAGACTGGTGATCGCTTGGTAGGACACATTCTTAGACATCGAGGAATCGTAAATTTAGCATTGGAGGGAAGTGTGTGCAGAGAGAGACCAAGAGACGTGTATAGTAAGTAGATTCAATTGGATGTGTGTTGCCATTCTTTTGAGGAGATGAAAGGGTTTGCTCAGGATAGAGTAGGGCGGAGAGCTGCCTCAAACCAGTCTCCGGACTGAAGACCACAACAACAACAACCTATGTATATCTTATGAAATGATCACAAAAATAACATTAGATTTATTAGGGTCTACACAAAGGCTTACCACCAATGGTTTTTCCCGTGAACCATATGTGACTGGAATATGAGGAAGAAATGATTGGTACCCAGAGTACTCTCCGCCACACTCGGTGTGATAGCTTGCCGATTATGGATGTAGATATAAAAGGCCTTGCTTACAGTAAATACTCCAAAATCCAACTGCAAATTGACTTGAGTGATGTAGGTCTCTAATTCTGCAGATTGACTTCTATTTCATTTTTTGAGTATTGGAGTGATATATGCAACTTTCCAATCTTTAGGCCCAGATCATCTATTGAGTGAGCAATTGTATATGATTGCTGTGTATGGAGTTGCATTCTCTGAAAGAAACCTAGTTTTGTGAATAATGTTAAACAACACTTTAATATAATGCAGTGACATTTATTTTACGTCAAATTTTAAATACCACTTCTTAATTTTGTCATAATAGTTCATCAGTACTTATTTGCATGCGTTTTCCAGAATGCATCTGTGTGTAACTCACATGCACACTGCAGAAGGTGTTGCTGAGCGTTTCTTGTCAGACATTCAGGAAGAACTAGAAAAAATCCTGAAGGAACCTGCCAAGGAAGTTGGAGGAAAGGTATGTCTTTAATAATAAATGCATAACTTAGTTATGGCATGTGTTTGTGTTTTTGTTTGTTTGTTTGTGTGTGTGTGTGTGTGTGTTTTATAGAGAAAACTGAATTCTCACATTAAGTGCTTGAAATGTGATAAGTGGATATTTTCCATTGTGTTTGTGTTGAAAAATTTCAAGCTTCTGCATCAAGTTGCCTTTGTAGGAGACCTATTAGGAAACACAATGTGTTTCCATCTTAGTTAATATTGTGTGAATGAAAGTCTAAATGTGTCAACCTCATTTTTCAGCTGTGTGTACTCCCTTTTGCATTTTTTGATTTCTCCTTTCACTAATTAGATTGAGTACCTTCTGTGTTATCCAAGGATTTCTATTAGGCCTTGTCCTTTTATCTATACAATCCACTCTCTCTCTCAAAGCTGTCCATTCTTCTTGTATTGTATTGCTGTCTCCCATTTCGGTCAATCCTTGCATAATGCTCCCTCTGAAATTCTTCTAGTTTCTTGGTTTTAATCTACAATTCATAACGAATAAGTTATTGTCAGAATCTATATCTGCCCCTGGATATATTTTACAGTTTAAAACCTGGCTTCTAAACCTATGTGTAACCATTATAAAGACAACCTGTTACCTTCTGGTGTCTCCTGGTCTCTTCCATGTATACAACCTTCTTTCATAATGATTGAACCATGTGTTTGTAAATATTAAATTGTGCTCTGCACAAAATTCTACCAAGTGATCTCCTCTTTCATTCCTTTTCACCAGTCCATATTCTCTTTCCTTTCTTACTACCACTTTTCAATCCCCCATCACAATCAACTTTCGTCTCTTTTAAATGTCTGAATTATTTCTTTTATCTTCTCATACATTTTCTTCGATATCATCATCATTATCAGAGCTAGTTGGCATATAAACTGTGGTCTGTGTTGGCTTTGTGTCTGTATTTTCTGTTGATAATGACTTATCTGCCTTTCTATTGTCTTATTCATTATCAGGCCTACTCCTGCGTTACCACCAACTGATTTTGTATTGATAACCCTTTACTCACTTGACCAGAAATCCTATTCATCCTGCCACCAAACTTCACAAATCCACACCATATTTAACTTTAACCTACCCATTTCTCTTTTCAAATTTTCTAACTTACCTACCCAATTATGGATTAGAACATTCCACGTCCTGATCCGTAGATGGCCTGTTTTGTTTTTCTTAATGACGACATTGTTCTGAGTAGTCCCTGCCCGGAGATTTGATTGGAGGACTATTTTACCTCCAGAATATTTTACCCAAGAAGATACAATCGTCATATATTCATACAGTAGCGCTGCATGTCCTCAGGAAAATTAGCGACTGTAGTTTCCCCTTGCTTTCAGCTGATCACAGTAAATGCATGGCAAAGCCATCTTAGTCAGTCATGCAGATTGTTGCCCCTGTAACTACTGAAAAGGCTGCTGCCCCTCTTCAGGAACCACATGTTTGTCTGACTTCTCCGCAGATACCTCTCCACTGTGGTTGCATCTATGGTACATCTATCTGCATCGTTGAGACATGCAAGCCACTCCATCTCAGCAATGTCTGTCACTCATTAGGATGGATTTACTGTTTACTTGTTCTGTTTTCTATTTTTGTCTGTCTACTAAGAACTTTAGCTGAAAACAACTATTTGAAAATTACTGATCAAATGCTTACTTGGTCTGTGTCCTTACTGAAACAACCATTGCAAGAGGGAAAAGACATCTATGCTCACTATACAACCACATTATCATATTTCCTAAACAATCAGTAATTTCATTTCTCAAAGGACTGTCTGCTGTGTTAAGTATAAATCTCACACCCATCCTCTTGATCTTTTGTCATTTATTTTGACTGTTCTTTGTGAAAATTCATTTGGAATGTATTGGGTTTCTGTTGGTCCTGGCAGGAACTACCATTTATTGCACAATACCACTCTTACATGGTCCATTATACTGTGCAATATATTGAGTAAAGTCAACATTTCCAAAACTATGCGGTCTCACTTGGTATATTGCACAGACTGTAAATATCACAGTTCAGTGGTCAATATTATTGTGCAGTACTCAGTATTATCTCCATCTCCTTATTCTCCAATGTTTTTGAGGACGGTAGGTTGCTTACTTACCACAGAGACATCCGATGTGCTGCAGAAAAGCACAAATAACAGACAATTACTTTATAGCTTTCGGCCTTTTAGGCCTTTGTCAGTTACACACACACACACACACACACACACACACACACACACGCACAAAACCACAGTCTCTGGCTGCTGTAGCTGTTATTTGTTTCTTTCTGTGGCTCATCAGATGTCTGTGGTGAGTAAGCAACCTATCCTTCTCAAAAATATTGTTGAATCCTTCCTGGAATCTTTCTCCACAACACCACCCATCACCCCTTGCCACTCCCCTCCCCCCATTGTCTTACTCCTCCTCTTCCTCTCGTTTATTTATATTGTACATGAAACATTTGTTAGAAGTTAAATCTGTTTAAAATGAATGGGTGAATCAGTTGGGGCCATTGTTACACAGGATATGACAGACCTTTCAAGTTACAGGATTTGTGAGGGTAGTATTGCAATGACATCTTACACACAGTTTTAATCTGTCAGTGGGTAGGATTACAAAGTTAGTCATAAATATAAACTTCTATTCTCTTGTTAAAACTTACTGTGCAGGAGAAAACAAAACAGATGTTGTGTATACAATTTTTGTTTAAAATTATGTATAAAGGAAAAAGAATGTACAGGCTTATGGTTGAATTATTATTCTAATGGTTTGAATGCCCTCCTAGTGTGGTTAAAACTTACTATGTGAAAGAAAATGAAACTGTACATTTTCCCAACATCTGTTTTAACAGAAAACCTGTGCAGTGTGGTCTGAAAGTGTGCAACTTATATCTGTTTGAATTTGTGTTTGAGTATGGTGGAAAAATTTGGAATAAATTGCTCAAGAATGTTTCATGAGTTTTGGTAACAACATTAAACAATGACTTGTATTTGTGTAGTAGTATAGGCTGTATTCAAATAAACTTTTTTGTTTTCAGTTTGCAGTTTATGGAATGTCACAAAGTGTTCCTGATCGTTCAATTGTGGGAGACTTCACACGATGTTTCCTGGACTCTATGTACTACACACCTAATCAAACTAATGGAACAGGAAATTCAAAGAGTGTTGTGTAGATTTATGTCTTACTTTGAGCAAGAAATGATTGAAGGGATAGAAAACCTGATGACCTAAGAATTTTAATTTCTTATTATTTTCATTTCTAATGCTTGTTCAGTATGTATGAGCACCAACAAAGTATTATTGTACCTAAACTATACTTGTAAACAATGTTCTAAGTGAGAAATTATTTTTTAATTGCTATCACTTAGCATTTATGAATGTTTGGATAGTTGCAAAGTAAAATAATATGCTGAAGCTACAACATAGACAAAAACTATATGAGTGCCTTCTATTAGATATAAACTATATTTTGAGAGTATTATGTTGCTCTTTGTCTATGTTTGTAACCAGTATTATTGTGCAATGGCTGTCTATATTCTTCTTCACGAATCTATCCTCAATAACAAAGATAAGTGTGTGCCATAGAATCTAATGTTTGCATTATTGAATCAGATTTGTTATATTTTATTATCCTTGTATTATATATTTTATATAATACTTGAATATATATTGGTTTTCTATTTTACATAAATGTTATCTTTCTGTGGCTGGCCGTTGTGTAGAGCACACTTACATTTTGGTAATTGTCTGATTCTGTCTCACATATAATAACCTCAGGTCAGTCTATGCCTGAAATTGCAGTTATTGGGGAAAAAATGATCACTGTTAGAGTGGTATGGTTAATCTGGTAACAAGTTAGAGCCTCTTGAGCAGTATCGAAGTAAACTTGAGAGGATCATTGAAAATCTTGCAGGTCGAGCCAGCCATAATGTAGTACCTGGGTGCCACAAAGTATATATTTAGGTAAAGGCAGTGAGTCATTTGGTGATTGTGGTAGGTTAAATAGCAGTGAATCAAAGTAGTTTGTTTTTGTGTGTTCATCTTTGACTGATGAAATGTAACAAAGTACCTATTTTTGAAACAAGTCATACTCATCTTTGTTAAGACATTAATTGTATCAGTATTTTTTGTTATCCAGCTTGTAAATTATCACATTTATCAGCAGAAAGGTGACACTAATGAGGCATTTATGATCACATTGATCACATGATTGATGCTGTTGTCAGTGCTACTACACCTTGCTGCTAGATAATGCATCTAATGGCCTATTTCCAAGAGATACTCTGAAAACACTTTGCCTTTTTCTATGTACTTTACACCCAGTGCATTTTTTCCTTTCTTTCCCAAGTACTCTCTTAGTTAATTTTTGGGTGCTTGTTAAAAACTTCTTTGATACATGGTCCATTTTGTACACAGTCTTTGGCAGAATTCATGGTTTAAAATAATAAAAAATAAGAAATACATTTGTCTACATATACATCCACACTAGGGAATAAAAAGATGGAAAAGAGAATGAATTATGTTTTGTAATAGTCAAATGTTGATAGTTCTTGTAATAATGTGATGGTATGATTCAACTACATAAAGGAGACAAGTTTTAATTTTGGAGTATTTATACACATCTTCCTGTACATAATTAATTCCCAGGACTCTGTTCAATGCAGTTTGGAGGGGGGGGGGGGGAGTGTAAATTTCGAAATGATGTTTTGATGTTTTTCCCTTAATCTTTAATGTAGAAATGGATCTTATTGAAGGTATGCATGGAGGCTGTAAAACATCTTCTCATTACATTTTGAGCTATGGTTCTTTGAATATTTACTAGTGTGCAATACAATTAGCTCTGGTGGCATGACAACCTGTCAGTACTGTTGTCTTCTCTCCAGCACATTTTCACTGCTTGTCTATGTTTCTCTCTTCTTTCTTCTATCCATAACATTTTACTTTTGTTCTGAACTTTCCTCTTTCTCCTCTTTACTCATCTGATATTTCCATCAGGTCTGCTTTTACTTCTTTGAGGTGTGTTATTTATGTTTCTGGGCTTCTATCTTGTTGTTGTTCGGGTTTCATTTACTTGACTTAGGTGCCCATTGAATGCAATGCTTGTTTTACTCATTGTGTCTGTATTCATTCTATTTTTCCATAAACTAATTATCACTTCTTGATTTCTATTTTGCATGCTCATATTTGGCTTCCAAGATTTTTTATATCACCTAATTGTTGGCTGTATTTAAAAAAGACATTCTGAAGCATAAAGGGATTCTGGGTTTATGACGGTGATGTAGTGCCGGAGTTTTGCATTTAAAGAAATAGATTTCTTGTTATAAAGGTTTCTGCTTAGTTGATAGCCCCCGCAATTTTTCTTGTTTTTCTAGATTAGCCTCTTTGTCCAAAGCATTTGGTTGTTTTGTTTATCCCATATTTTCCAATTGTGATTAAAAAAAATTTCCTTCTTCTGTTCTTTTCCTCTTCTACCTCGTTATATTTGCTAGTGCACAGTTGATTTACAGTGGGGACAATCGAACTCCTGCTTTACCCCAGTTTTGATCTCAAAAGCCTAGGAGCTTTTACGTAGACAATGAATTTTGTATTGTTTAGGATGCCTTTTATGATTGCCACTGGTTTTTTGTATCCAAACTCTTTCAAGATGTTGAATAATGTTTCCATGTCAATTAAATTGTAAGATTTTTGAAGTCTACAAGTGTTATGTAAATGCTTTTGGATCTCTCTATCTATATCTGATAATAAAGTTCAGATTTAAAATTTGTTCCATACGTGACATCCTTTTCTAAATCCTCATTGGTACTGTAACAGGTAATTTCATAAGTCATTGGTAAAAGGGCAATTGTTCTATAATTGTTTGGGTCATTCCATCTCCTTTTTTACGTATTAGGTGAATTAATGTTGTTTCACTATTTTCTGGTATACAGTATCTGCTGTTTCTCAGACTTTATGAAGGATTCTATGTAGCCATTTTGACTGATACAGCATCTGCATTTTTACATATCAGCAGATACAGTCAAATCTTTCATGCCATTTTGGTTTTCATCCATGATGAAAAGGGGGAAGGGGGGGGGGGGGAAGGGTTTGTGAATTTGTATAAGTGCATCTTAGATTTTTATTCTAGCAATCTTTCACTAGGTTTGTCACAGTTTAACATCATCTTAAAATATCTTTCCAATATTTCACAGTTTTCTCAGTTGTTTAAGGGATAATTTGCTGTCCTCAGTTTTGAGGTACAGGTCAAATTGTTGGAAAGTTTGGAGGCTTTGTTTAAAAGTTCCTCAATTAGTGATAAGTTTTTCATTTCAAACTTACTTTTGACTGCCGTTATTTTTTATATTTGACACTGTTGTTTAAAGTTTTCACTTCTTTCAGTGGAGCACCATTTCTGAGTAGTACATATAATGTTTTTTCACACTGTTCATCCCACCATCCATACTTTTTGTGTCTTTTAAGTGGTACTACTACAAAGGCTGTTTTGACTAATTTTGTTTTAATCTCATCCCAGTTCTATGAGTCTGCATTTAACCATTGGTGAAATTCTTGCATTTTCCATTTCAACATTTCAGTATTTATTATTTAATTTCTTTCTACCTTTCTGAATTCTGGTACTTTTTTATTATAATACAAATGGTGTTTATATGTTAATTAAAACCGGACATAATGGAGAAAAAAAAAGAAAGGGGGGAGGGAGGGAGGCAAATTATGAACTACTAAAATGCTTTCGAGAGAAAAATATCAAACTCTCACTATTGTATGTTTTAATTTTGCGTGCAATTTACCAGAATGACACTATGGGCAGCACTGACAAAATGCATCAGTTTTGTAATATTTTTGGAAGACTGTAAATGTTGTTTAGTTGTAGTACTAAGCTGATAAAATTACATGTTAATCAGATTGGTCTTAATATAGTATTTTATTACTGTGTGGTAAGCATTTTTAGGATTGTAATTTATCTTGTTATTTTCTGTAGTATTGTATTCCTCTACAGTTATAATGTGTGACTGTCTGGATAAATGAATTGCCATTGGTTAGTTGGCAATGGTTAAAAGAGGCATTTTTACTCAAATATCTGTGATGTACAGGGAAATATGTAAAGTAATTTAGTGTGCTAAATAAAAACAAGAGTGTTATTTTTGTAAGTCTTGTCAGTTTTTTTTTCCTTGCTTTATGTCGTATCTTTTTCAGCCCTCATCCAAGATGAGCTCTATGTTATAAATTGAATAAACTAAAGAATAGTAATTATCAAACCTGTTAATCATTGAAAAATTGGTATTTATAAGATACAAATCAAACAATAACATAATTCAGAACAGGAGTTCTTTTTTCATACGAATAGGACTTTGCTGGTTCTGCGTCTATATCTAAACAATTACTCTGTATGAACAAAAATAAAAAAATAGAAAAGAGATGACTTACCAAAAGGACCGGCTCGTCGATAGAAACAAATAAAATAAAATTACACACAAACACACATACAAGCTTTCGCAGCCTAGCTGCTTCGTCAGGCAGAAGGGAAGGAGAGGGAAAAGGAAATGATGAGGGTTTTAAGGGAGTGGATAAGGAGTCATTCCAATCCCGGGACAGGAAAGACTTACCTTGGGGGGAAAAAAAGGAGGGTAAACAAATACACACACACACCCACACATTTACACAGACGCAAGTACACTTAGGCAGATATACTGTAGAACTGTAGAAAGCGTTAGAAGTTAGACAGAGATGCCACTTCAGGCAGAGGCTCTGTCCAGAGAACCAAGGCAAAGATGTTAAGATGGTGGGTGGGAATTCGAATTTAGCGGAGGTTGAGACCAGGTGGGCAACGGGAGGAGAGAATAAGCTGAAGGGCAAGTTCCCATCTCCGGAGTTCTGAAAGGTTGGTGTCAGTGGGAAGTATCCAGATAACCCGGACGGTGTAACACTGCGCCAAGATGTGCTGGCCGTGCACCAAGGCATGTTTAGCCACAGGGTGATCCTCATTACCAACAAACACTGTCTGCCTGTGACCGTTCATGCGAATGGACAGTTTGTTGCTGGTCATTCCCACATAGAACGAATCACAGTGCAGGCATGTTAGTTGGTAAATCACATGGGTGCTATCGCAAGTGGCTCTGCCCTTGATCGTGTTCACCTTCCGGGTTACTGGACTGGAGTAAGTGGTGGTGGAAGGGTGCATAGGGCAGGTTATACAATGGGGGCGGTTGCATGTGTAGGAGCCAGAGGGTAGGGAGGGTGGTTTGGGGATTTGATAGGGATGGACTAGGAGGTTACGAAGGTTAGGTGGGCGGCGGAAAGACACTCTTGGTGGAGTGGGAAGGATGTCATTAAGGATGGCTCGCCAGCAGGGATACGACTTCCTTAAATCCTGCCCACTCCGCCACTGAGGACACAGTGACCAACCTGGCTGCAGGGGAATCTTCCCTGCACGTCTCCCACCATACCCAAATCTTCATTCGCCACACTGTCTCTTTCCTATTACCACAGTCTCTTAATTCTGTAATGCTCGCAGCCACAATACTGTATTCCCGTATCAGGGAGAACAGATCATGAGGTATCGAGACACAATTAATCGTCGTCAGGAGCCCAGCCTCAGTTTGTACACAATTATATATTTTTGACGACATTACAGCTTTCATTTTTAATAAAATAAATTGCAATTTGTGATCACTTATGGCTTCACTGTACTAGGTTCAGATGTAATACCAATGTGCTGTGAATGAAAATTTGTGCCCAGCTTGGATTCGAACCCAGGATCTCCTGCAGGGAAGATTCCTCTGCAGCCAGGTTGGTCACTGTGTCCTCGGTGGCGGAGTGGTCAATGTCTCTGCCTAGTAAGCAGGAGATCCTGGGTTCAAATTCCGGCTGGGCATAAATTTTCATTCGCTGCACCTTAGTATTACATCTGAACCTAGTACAGTGAAGCCAAAAATGAAAGCTGTAACATCATCAAAAATATATAAATGGAGATGTATCAGAATATTCATCACTCTCTCTGTTCTATTCTGTACTCATGTTTTGTACTACAGTTAGAATCATCTAAATACATCTACCTTATCTTCTTCGATTTCAGCATCTTGAGGAAGGTAAAATATATCATCGCTTATATCTGCTTGACTGTGAGACCATGTTGATGTGCCATGCTGCTCTACTTCACAGTGCTGTTTCTTTTATGTGTATAAAGATGTATTCTGTCAAAGACTGGACTTCATATCTGCACTGCAGCAGCCGACACAGTAAAGATTACCACGAATATGTAGCAATCAACAACACATATTTTACTCAATGGACAAAACTACCCAGTTGGTGGTTCTTGTTAGTTATTATTTTTTCTGAAAAGCTTTGCAACTTTTCTCTAGCCTTAGAAATATTAAAAGTACAGTAATAAACCCTCATCCACCTCTTAAAACAATTACGAGACAGAGTGGGTACACAATTTTGGTATGGGACAAAAATGCCCTGTCATCGGATCCAGTTTTAAAGTGGCTATATCTCCTACCTGTACCTTGGCAGAAAAAAAGGGGCAGGGAAGCTATGAAATATGATGACATTAACAATTATCAGTGACAAACTTACATCATGTATAAGACACCAACCAACAAGATGTATTCCAGCCATTGATTGTGCTACAACTCATGCTCAACATATGCCCATTTTTTTGTGATTTGTTAACATAAGGGTAGAATCTCTGGATTTAAAATATCGCTGTTAAGTTTCCTAAAGTGTTTTAGAGTAGGTCACAATCTTTCAATACCAGATAACAATAACTGTAAGAGACACAGCAGTATCGGTGTGAGATCCATAGGCAAGGGAATTGAAATAAAAGTGATCAACTTTTGAAGCATTCACAACAAATTGCCATATGAAACACTCCTGAAAAGAAGTACTAGGTACAGAAAGCTGGTTGAAACAACAGCAGCCAGCTGTTTCAGGAAAAGTTAAATGTGAATCAGAAGGCTACACTAATCAGTGTTGGAGGTGAAGCACTTGTAGCAGTAAACTTATCTAATGAAACAGAAATTGAAGCTGCAGTTAAGATTCTTTTGGTTAGGATGCATATGTGTGGGCACAAATCCATAAAATGTAAATAAAAATTCTGTTTATCCCGGAAATATAATTTTTAGGAGAATTTGCTACACTCACTTTTCGTGGTTGTAGGTGGGCATGATAAAGCATCCTGCAGAACATAAATAACAGATTTTTTGAAAGATAATCTGGAACAATTAATTGTTGTTGGTTTTTGGAAGGGACTAAACAGCGACGGTTATCAGTCGAACAGTTAATTCTGGACACTGCTTATGGAGAAAATTATTCCATCCTCTACGAGGATGTTCTGTTGAAACGGGTATCTACATATGAATGAATTGTAACCTCACTGGATATTAAAGTAAAGAGGGCAGCTAAAGCAAGAAGAAAAGTTTACCTGTTTGAGAAACTAGATAAAGAGGCAGTATTGTCATATTTTAATGAGGAATCTACAACCTTTTAGCTCAGTACCAAAGCATGTAGAGAAACTATGGCACAACGTTTAAAGAATAGATATGCACTTAATCATTCATGACAGTTGATTTCTAGAGAAAAGTGCACTGTCAGAATTTTGTTGGCACCCCATACATCATGCAGAATGCATCTTCTGTAGTGTCTGCCATTGGAGTTGGTGGACCATCTCTGTGACACTTTCACACTTCCTAAATAAACCTTTAACAGTAGTGTAGTGCTCTTTTTTTTAATTATTATTAATCTTCTCTATCTCCTCGCATGATTTACACATTGTACAGATCACACACTGATGAGCAATAGTCAAGTATTTGATGGAAGACTGTTTTATAAGCTATTTTCTTTGTGGATGAGCTACACTTCCTGAGGATTCTTCCAGTGATTCTCAGTCTGGTATCCACCTTGTTGTTGTTGTTGCTGTTGTTGTTGTGATCTTCAGTCCGGTTTGATGCATATCTTTACCCTACTCTATTCTGAGCAACCCTCTTCATCTTCTCTTAAGAACGGCAACCTACATCCATTTGAATCTGCCTGCCTACTGTATTCATCTCTTCATCTCCATCTGCGATTTTTACCCCCACACACTTCCCTCCAATGCTAAATTCACGATTCCTCGATGTCTAAGAAAGTGCCCTATCAATTGTTCCCTTCTCCTAGTCAGTGTATTTCTGTTTAGTATTAGTTTTGCAATCCACCCACCTTATCTTCATCATTCTTATGTAGCACCATATTTCAAAAGCCTATCCTCTTCCTGTCTAAAGTATTTATCGTCCAAATTTCACTCCTGAACAAGGCAATGACTTCAGAAAAGACTTCCTTACACTTTAATATTTGATGTTAGCAAATGGCTCTATTTCAAAAACCTTTTTCTTCCCATTGCCATTCTGTGCTGTGGCCATTGTATGTTACTTTATTTATCAAGTAATAAAAGTCATGTACCACCTTTATTGTTTCGTTACCTAATCTAATTCCTTCAGCAATGTCTGATTTTCTTAGACTGCACTCCACTAGCCTTGTTTTGCTCTTGTTGATGTTCATCTTATACACTCCTTTCAACACACTGTCCATTCTGTTCAACTGCTTTTGCAGGTCCTTCCTGTCTCTGACAGAATTACAATGTCATCTACAAAATGCAATTTTTTCCCTTAACCCGTATATATTGTCGCGTTGCAATGGAAGCAGGCTTGACTTTGAAGGCAACTAAACACAGCACTTATACTGAAAGCACGTTTATTACGAACTCAACATACACACAGCACTGACTGCCTCTCAGGCAGAGTGCTCTGCTATTTATACATAGACAGAATTTACCAGAAATTAGAAGAACAGTTAACGTAATAAACAAGTAGAATTTACAAGTGAACATAAGAAAGATGTAGAACCTTCTGGAATTGTCAATTACAAAGAAATAAATTTTTGCCGGTGGGCGGGATTGAACTGGCGACCTTCTGCTCCGCAGGCCATGATGCTATCCCCTGCGCCACGCCGGCAGTTGGTATTCATTGTCTCTCGCGGCATTGCTCCCTCCTCTGGAGAAACAGCGACCCGCTGTTATGATCCATGTGGAGCCAGCTGCAATGTCCTGGATCTTGACCGTGTCATGGGTCCTCTGTATGACAGTTCAAGAGAATCCTTCCCTTCTCCGCGATTATCGACGACAGACGTTCCTGCCGTGGCTTCATCAGGAACATTACCGTCCTTAAAGTTCTTGAACAAGAAGCCATTGTCGTCTACCTGCACTTCAGGATCGTAGTAAGGCTTCATGCGCAAAACGTGAACAATGTCTCTTCGTTTTTGACGTTTCAACAACGGCTCTTAATCCTCAACTTCGTATGTGACGTCTGACAGGCGGCGTATGACACGATACGGACCAAAGTATCGCTTCAATAACTTTTCTGACAGTCCAACTTTCCGTACAGGGGTAAAAATCCATACCAGATCTCCGGGGCTGTACACAACAGGTCGGTGCTTGTCGTTATACCGCTGACGGTCCTTCTCCTGGGCGTCCAGTGTCCATATGCGAGCCAGCTGTCTTGCTTCTTCGACCCTGGTGATGAGCTGTTTAACATAGTCATCCTGAGTGTCATCCGATTGGAACGGGAACAGCGTATCCATTGTCGTCTCAGCTTCACGGCCATGGAGCAGGAAAAACGGAGTGAAGCCTGTGGTGTCTTGTCTTGCGGTATTGTAAGCAAATGTCACGACTGGAAGAATTGTATCCCAATCCTGCTCAACATCGACGTACATCGACAGCATATCGGCTAACGTTTTGTTAAATCGTTCCGTGAGACCATTTGTCTGAGGATGGTATGCAGTTGTCATTCTGTGGACAATGTTGCATCGTGACATTACCTCTGATAGTAGTTTTGACTGGGCGCGGCGACTAGGGGTGCGGCTGGTACCTCTGTATGGCGACGGTGAACGGCTGCGGCGCGTCGGGGAGCGACCTCCTCTAGGGTACGGCGATGGGCTTCTTCCCATAGGTCGACTGAACTCATCAGCAGGTGACTGCCTGGGATAGAACTGCTCCGACGGCTGACGTCTTGCGGCAAAATAATCATCGAATACTCGCCTCCTCTCTTTGCAGTAGCGTACGACATGTCCAGGGCGTCCACAGTGGAAGCACAGTGGTGTGTTGTCTTCTGTCCTCCAGACGTCTGTTCTTCTGCGGGGCATCATAGTTACCGGGGGAGTTGGTTGTGGTCGCGTCGACCGGTTCATGGGCTGCCGTTTGGCGGCTGCAGCGTAAGTCATAGCAGGGCGACGCCATTCTTCACGTCGGGTGCGATTGACGGGACAGACAGGAGCTAATGTTTGAAATACCTCGTCCTCAGCGGCATCGGCTCCCTCGTGACGTTGCCTAATCAGAGCCACGGTGCTGCAGCTGTTGCACAGTGTACCCAGCGCCTCCACCAAACAATGTCGCGTTGCAATGGAAGCAGGCTTGACTTTGAAGGCAACTAAACACAGCACTTATACTGAAAGCACGTTTATTACGAACTCAACATACACGCAGCACTGACTGCCTCTCAGGCAGAGTGCTCTGCTATTTATACATAGACAGAATTACCAGAAATTAGAAGAACAGTTAACGTAATAAACAAGTAGAATTTACAAGTGAACATAAGAAAGATGTAGAACCTTCTGGAATTGTCAATTACAAAGAAATATATTTTTGCCGGTGGGCGGGATTGAACCGGCGACCTTCTGCTCCGCAGGCCGTGTCGCTATCCCCTGCGCCACACCGGCAGTTGGTATTCGTTGTCTCTCGTGGCAATATTTAATGGTATCCACCTTATACGCCATTAATTTTATGTAGTTATAGCACTTTAAACTGCTCCATATGCATACTTCCAGATATTTTAATTTACAGTGCCTGTAACACTGAGGATTGGTTTGGAATTCTGACTTGCATTACAGCTCCCTGTCAGTTAATGAGCCGTGGCGTAACTACCATAGGGCTAAGTGGGGCAGTGTCCCAGGCCTCCAAGCTCAAGGAGCCCCTTGTCCTCCATGTAAAATGTACATTAATTAATTAATTTTTTTCTAAATATGCTAACATGTTACAACCTTGGTAACCCATAATTGCCCTGTACTTAGTACAATTAATTTTTCTTTCATGTTGTGTGAACTGTGAAAGGAAAAGCAAGTTGGTGGAGCCTGGATACTGAAAGTATCAGTTGGCGTAGAGCAGTGCAAAACAAGTCGGCAGTTGTGGTCGGAACTAAAGACGGCGAGTGCTGGGCTTAATTGGGGGTCAAGCAGTGCGGAGAGCTTACAAGAAGGGCAGTTCTGCATACGGCAGTCGCATACGTGCAGACAGAAATTAGTGAAACAGGAACTGTAAATATCACAGGTGAGCTGCCTCTCAATTCGCCACGTAGCCCTTGATTTCAAGTGTGTGTTTGTCTCTGAATGTGGAGGATCGCCAGTGGTGGTAGGTGTGGCAATGCTGGGACCTCCGAGTTGTTCCCTAGAGAAAACACGGATGGTGGAAAACTTGCTGCCCGCCAAAATTATTAAGTGACATCTGCACACTGTAATGGAATTGCCCATCCCTTAATAATTAATTTTGTTAATATAAATTTTCATTAATGTTTTACTTCATGTAACTTTGTAGTGTTTAAATGCTTCACTTTGATATCAATATTATTTTCTTCTTTGTAAGAGTTGGAGTGTGATATCTGCCCAAACGCCGTTGAAAAGATGTTGCATGGGCTCTCTTTGAGTTGAGCTGTGGAGAGAGCAGCACGGTGCTGCCGTACCACAGGACTGTAATAATTTTCTCATATGTTGATAAATAAGTATTTTTATGTAAAAAGTTTTGTGCGATGTATTGGAAGTAAAAGTATATCTCAAGAAAACATGAGTTGCTGTTTATAACTTAACCACGTGTTATTCCACAGTCGGGCAAACCCAAGTGGAGATCATCCCCTATGATTCAAGTAGGCCAAATATTTCATTGAACTAATTTATGGTGATGACCGTCCATCTGTTATAATTTTGTTTAGCTCAACCGTCAGTCGCTATTGCAGATTGAGCAATGAACAACTTGGTGCAATCAGCATTGTGATTTTTGTCTATACTAGAAGAAAACAGCAAGAGGTGGTTATCACAACGTGGCAGAATCGGTGACCCTGGTAGGCCGAGAATGAACATTTTTAAGAATCCATGCGCGACTCCACGTGGAGTGTCGTGCGCTGCCTGGTAATTGGGTCCCGCCAAAAGCAAAAGACCACTTTTGGTGGAAAGCTATGTGGGTGAAAGGAAAGGCATTGTATTTGGCATGAAAGTGGGTTTAAGAGTGAGGAGTGAGAAGATTGGGAGGGGCTTGTGTACTCTCTATCTCGCACAATTTCAGTTTGTGGCTGCATCTCAGTGACCGACAGTGACAATACATAATTGTTTTGAAATTTTTTACTAATCACTTGTTTTGTAGTTAAAGAATAAAGTGTACTGCAACTCACCTTATTACTGTTACTGATGTATATTTCAGGTTGAATGTATCATGGAATTTAGTATAACATACCACTTAAGTTTGGAATTGGCCCATGTTGTATTTTGTTTACTATTAAAGTTGATGTACATCAAAGATTCTTAAGAAGAAATGGCAGTTGACGATCATGTTTGCCGGTCGTCAGCTTATAATGATATTAACAATTTTTTTGGATTAAGAGTAATTATATCTACAAGATATTTGACTCCATTTAACACACGTAATTATATATAGGTATTATATGAAGTGCAATATGCTAAAACCATGAGATTTGTGTATCACATGACGTGATGTAATTATGACATAAACTGTATTATGTATACACTGTTACAGTGAACGCTGTCCGTCTGTCTGTCTGTGTTGTGGAAGATGTATTTTGTCAGTATACATGAGCTAAACTAGCAATGAATATTTTATGTTAGTCAAATGGGAGATGCTCCAATGCTGTGAGCAATTATCTGATGTCAATACTTAATATAAAAAATATTCCGTACTTTGTATGGAGGTAATATCTGCTTGAAAGGAAGTCAGTTTGAACCAAACAAAGAAGATGATTTTGATTTATGTGCTATTGGCATTTAAATAAAAGTTTTGTTTTCCAAAGAACATTTATGAGTACAGTATGGATACAAGAACCTGGTAGTTTTATCCCGATTTAAAAACATTTTCTAACAGTTGACTTTTTGTGAGTGCTTGCAGTTCAATTTGCATGAAGTGTTCAGCTTACACACTGAGACATTTCACGATGATGCCACGCTGCCCACTGACTGGACATCTCAGCACTTCAGTTGGTAATGTACTATGCAGTTCGGCATTAAATAAATGGACTGCCACAGCTCAAACTTTCTGCTGAGTAGTGCATGATTTGTTGCTGGCTCGGCTCTTGCACAGTTCATAGGTGTTTGCACAGCTTATGTTACATACCAAGCCACTTAGATCCTCCCAATCCATCCTCACTTGCCGTAGTCAGCGTCAGCTATGAAGGCGGCCAGTTTTCAGCCGTTCTGCGCATCCCCCTGCATTACCGCAATGACAGCCAATAATGTTCATTTTGTAGGTGTGTGGCTGGCCGAGGGTTACACAATGTTTCTCCTGCAGGCGCAACTGTTGGCGCTCGGCCGTAGATCCTCCCCTCCACGCTTCCCCTATCGCTCTGCCTCTATGCGTGGAAATGCCTTCTTACTTGACGCCAGATATAGCTGTGTAGGTCAGTTTGGAATTAATTATGTATGGTTTATTGTCAGTGTTTTTCTTAGCTTGAATGCTATTTAATTGCAATAAATTAATCATAAAAAAGAATCTTTTATCATTTCATAACAGAGCCCTGTCCTGCAGAAATTGAATTTTTGAATCAATTTTATAATCAGCAGTCATATAAAAATTCAGAAGGCTACCCTCTAAGATAGACTAATTTTAGAAACGTAAGAGTAGGACCTTACATAGTCTACATCTTACGTTCCTGTGTAATTGTCAGGGCATGTAGCAATGATCTACATCTAATTAACATAAGGATGAACACAACATTCTACCCAATGGGGGATTCGAACTCCTGTTGGGAATGACCTTGTGAATAATGGCATGAACCTCTGACCATGCAGCCATTCCCAGCAGGCTGAAATCATTAGTTGAATCAAGAATTTCTGACTTTTTAACTGTTTGGATCCCAACCAACAAACCTTGAATGGCACAAACTAAAATCACAAAAACTTCTCCCATTTCCAGAACATAACGTAACACAACACAACACAGTGTACTGGTGTATTGCTTGTCTGGCTTTCTGGTGTTATTGTTCAAAGTTGAATTTGCCATGGCTGTCAATCTTTGTGAACCAAAAACCTAAATCTGGCTGGCCAGAGGTGGATTTTAATCACCATCCTGCCAAATGTAAGTTTAGTGTGTTAGCAAGTCACTAAATGGTTATAGCCAGAAATGATGCCTATACTCAACACTGATTTCATCATATTCCTCATTTCAAGGGGGCTGTATTTTTGGTTACGTGATCTTTGTACAACATATTGTCTCCCAAATAAATCTGGCTGTGATGTTTTCCATTTTATATTGGTGTTACATATTGGATGGTTAGTAGTGTCTTTGACAATGAATAGCAGCTATGTCCTCTCCTTAGAATCACCGCTTGGGCATGAATGTCGTGTTTGTCCTTAGGCTAAGTAAGTTAGATGTAGATCATTGCTACATTCCCTGACAGTTGCACAGTGACATAAGATGTAGCCTACAGCATATTAATAAAAATAATAAATTTTGAACGTCATTCCTGAAGGGCAAGAGAGCTCTCGGGCTTGGAGGTCCCAAGGCATAGCTCTGCTTAGCCCTATGGTAGCTACAACACTCTCCCAGTAATCCAACACATGGAGGTACTGCATCCTATCGTTCTCAGGTGTTTTAAGTGTGCCATAATCTGGGAGGCTATTGGGTGGTTTCGTATGCCCTTGACGAAAATATTTACAGAGTATGAGCATAGATTGAGAATCTGGAACTGTAAAGTGGTACTTACAGGCTTCCAAGACAGTCATGATTTCAGCCGACATTATTGTAATTTACTTTGACAGTTTGTTCTTACACCCTGTTTGCGCCTTGGTATCTGAAAAACCGCATGTCTTTCTCTCTTGGTTCTTTGACCCATCTGTGTAAAAAATCATCGCCTGTGAATATTTGGCTCAGAACTGCAGCAAGACATGATTTTTGAGAGTTGAGAAAGCTGACAGATCACATTCCACCTCAGATTCAACGGTAGTACATAAGTATCTTCTTTCAAACATGAGCAGTTGTCGTGCAGAGATTTTGCTGCCCAGTCTGATAGATATCAGTAAGAACAGAATGAATTTTCGTGGCCTTTAAGTAATTATCTTATTATTAATTTTTATTCCTGTATCTTGTATGCGAAGAAGGTTTATCGGGACACAGTTTTTCGTGCTGTGGGAATTCACAAGGCTGGCCAGTTTGGGAATAGTCAAGAATATGATACAACACGTCAGCTTTGACCAATGATGTCATTTACGTAGCAAAGATATGGAAGTAATAACATTTGAACATCTGACGTCGGGAATAGTCAAGAATACAATACAACACGTCGGCTTTGACCAATGATGTCATATACGAAGCAAAGATATGGAAGTAATAAGATTTTAACATCTGACATGTATTTTTAAATGATACCACATGACGCTATTTCATGAAATAACTGTACTGTATTCTTGACTTGAACAGGAGGAGGTCATAAATTCATATAAAATAAAAACGAGCAATAAACTATATTACATACTGTTGAATGTAAGCAATCAATTTCCCAATAAATATCTATCTTTAAATTATAAAAAAATCGGCGAATAGTTTCAATCAATAGAGAATCGAGATATCAATTGTCTATCTTTAATGTAATCAACGACCGTATGCAAATAATTCCATATCTTTGATACAAAAAATATCATCTTCATACATATTCATAAACATTTTTGACTAATGACGTCATTGGTGAAAGCTGGCAGGTTGTATCGTATACTAGACTTGACCCGCCAGTTCCTCGCTGTTAGACACCCAGGAAGAGAGCATCCCAAAAGCAAGTCATCACTGTTCTGCAGCCAGTGTGACCTCCCTGGGAGAAGGCCACCGTTGGCCAGTTGGTGCACCGTTCCACTCGCTCGCGTGAAAACCCCTCTGGGTTTTTCTCTAAAGGCCCATAAAAATGGCACTGTAAATCCAGACGGTATCGCACACATTTTCTATGTTTTTGGCCATTAGACCAACGCCGTGGGTCGGTGGTGTCGTCTGGACAAAGGTTCCTTAGAAAACTCTTTGTAGCTCGAATAAAGAAGTCCGTTAATTTACAAGTAGAAACTCAAGAAGTTTATGGTGGTCAGTCCTCTGTTGCAAACGCTGAGTTGGAGGGCGGCAATGGACATATAGAGTAATGAGACTGGTACTAGGATGGCGGTAGACAGAGTCTGGACAGCGAGTGGTTTTTCGTATCTCAAGAAACACCAAGTCAGCCGCATCGATGGCGTTTTCCGTGACGTCAGAGGGCCTCAGCGCGGGAACACAGTCGTGGAGCCATGGCTCTAACCGCACGCACGTAGCCGTAGCGGAGTGGTCGAGCGCATTGAGGCACTATGCTCCGATGCGCGAGGCCGTTCTTCGTCGGGAATTCGAATCTCCCCCTCGGGCATAGATGTTTGTGTTGTCTTTAGTATAAGGAAGTTCATGAGGTAGTTCAGTTCACAATTAATTAGTGAAAGCTGTTCGATAGCACAGTGGTAGAGTGCCAGACTACAAATCCAAAGGTCACGGGTTCGATCTTCGTCAGGTCCTAGAATTTTTATCTGCCACTTTCCACTTCTTTCAACTCTAGCAGTGTTGCTAATGTGAAAAATATCGAGTAGCACCGTGGTTCGGAACCCACGTTAAACAGTAGGTCCCCCTATAACTGGATGGGTAATTCAGTTCTAAGGTCGGAGGAAGGCAACGGCATGCCACCTCCAGACAGGACCATTCCTAGTAAAGCACTGTGGTCGGATTGTTGACTGCTTTACCTTTTTTTAATTAGTTTGTAAGTTTAGGGACCAATGACCCCACAGTTAAGTTCCATAAGCTTAAACATTTGAACAGCACGGACGCAGAAATCCAGCTGACGGGGTGCTCGTGAGATCAAGTGACAGTTTTAGCAATCGATCTTCCGAGAGGGCAACCCGACATTGGTCGGAAGTTGCTAGCTCGAAGGTGATTGGCGCTTTTATTTTAGTAGAGGGGGGCTGTACTTTTGATTATCTGAGGGACAAAAGGGTGTGAGAAAGGGGACTCTGGTTTGTGAAACCAAAGGGAGCGGTCGCTTCCTTTTACTCACAGCCTCTTGCTCCTTATTGCTATACTTGTAATTTTGGTGCAACTTTCAGACTTGTCTCGAAACTTTCACTTTTGCACGGAGTGGTAGCGAGTCGAGAACAAGGTCGGCCTTTTAGAAATTTTCAGCAATCAGTCCTAAATATTATTTATTTATTGGCAGATTTAGATTTCGACCACTGTGTGGTCATCATCAATGTTTTAAAAAACTATTAAAATACTTAAAACATCTCGACCTCCATATTGGAGGTTGCGTTCGTACTGATCTTTTGAGTATTTTAATCATTTTTTAAGCATTGGTAATGACCACACAGTGGTCGAAATCAAGATCTGCCAATAAATAAATAATATTTACGACGGATTGCTGAAAATTTCTACAACTCAAATGCAGTCGTTGAGCACAAGTTCCACCATGAAATCAAAGTCAACCTGTATGATATTGGCCGCACCAACGCGCTTATGACGTATTTTAAAGTTCTGGTGTTATCTGAGCAGATAGCAGCCTTTTTTTTTCAGTACACGTTGGATAAAGTGGCTAGACGCAGCCGAACTTGTGTTTTTGTTGTCTCTGCGATCCACCGGGGTCACAGTGGCTGATTGTAGGCGAGTACTGCTTCTGCAATACGAAACCTGGCGGGTATTTTCTATGGCCGCGAATTTCAGTTATCAGCGCACACCGCCGCCGACATTTCTGATCGCCACAGCATTATTGGTAAAGTGTCGCCTGCAATTGCAAGTGCCAGCTGATTAGTGGGAAGGGAATATTGGTCCCATGTGCGCCACAGTTTCTCAGTGATTGTGGGTTGTTTTCTTGGACAGGAATACAAACGACTTGCCAGTCATTTACTCTACAGATTTTTGAACCTCGCTGTATTATGTTATTGTATGTTATTAGCTTTGCGATAGTTGTAAAAGACTCTTGGTTGATATTCGGAAGGGTGCAGTTACGTCAGAAAATAAATACTTGAAACATCAGTTGAATTCATTTCATGTTAAATATGGTACCCCTTGTCATTATTTTGGATGGGTGTAATAGGGAAATTTATGCAGATATAAATTGAGATTAAAAGTAGAATCAAAAGAAAAATTTGAAGGGTCAGCCACACCTTTCCTTTGATATTCATATTCACATTATATCCAATTTGCATCCCTTCCTACAGCGCCTCCCCTTTCCCATGTAAACCGATTTTTATCCTACACCTTGATGTAAACTGTGACGCCCTTGTGACCCTGATCTCAAAAAAAATAATAATCGTCTTCCCAGTAATCAGCTGGCACAACGGACCTGGTGCCGACCTAGCAAATGCAGGCCGCGGCGGCCGAGGGGACTGAGGCGCTCCAGTCACGGTCTGCACGGCCACTACGGCCGGGGGTTCGAATCCCACCCTCGGGCATGGATATTTGTGCCGTCCTTAGGATTAGCTAATTCATAAGTAGTTTGTAACTTTAGGGACTGATGACCCCGTAGTTAAGACCCATAATTAAAAAAAACTCCCCCGAGCAGAGACGTTGTCGGCGGCGGTCTGCGCCGATGTGCAGCGATAACAAAAATTTTCGCGGCCACGGAAAATAACGACTAGGCTTCGTATTATAGAATCAGTACTCGACTAACATCAGCCACTGTGATTCCGGTGTATCTCAGTCAGCGAATACACAAGTTCGGCTGTGTCTAGGCACTTTAGCGAACGTGTAGTGCTACACGAGAGTGCCAAGTGCTCAGATGACACCAGAACTGTGAAATGCGTCATCAGCGCGTCGATGCTACCAATATTAGACAGGCTGACTTTGTTTTCGACTTACTGCCACTCACAAGGAAAGTACTTGGGCTCGAACAAACACATATACACCAAAATCGTATGAGAGATAATGCAAAGATCCCTTATTGCACTAGTGATGCTCCCGCATCTGCAAAACTCTGCAGTCGTCCGTTAGAGGCCTCTGCGTGTGCCATGCCGCATTGCACTTTGACCTGTCGGTTCGCCAGTAGGGACGGTGCAGTGTGTCTCCGAAGTTGCGTTTTGTGATGTTATTTGTGTGGTGAAGCGTCAGATGGGGCGGCAATTGCTAATCAATCCTGCTAATGTATTGCGATTAGCTGAGATGAAGTTACGAAGAACCCTTCTTCGTGAAGATGGTATTAGTGGAGAAGATGACTCATTTGCACGCTTTATCGTATCTGTTATGGTACAGAAATATGAGCATAAGTTATATACTGTTGTTGCAAACTCATAATAGTGATAATAGGGATGATGATGACGAACAACTCATTGCAAGCGGTAGTGAGGGAAGAGGCGATGGAAGCAGTGGCAGTGAATACCAACAGTCTTTCGGAAAGAAGGTTAAGTTGCAACTATCATCACGGCTTTTGATGACAATTCGCTAGAGAACACGTACGATGGTTATTAGATAAGTTATAGTTAAGATATCTGCATTACGTATGGCGTCTCCAATTACATCTACAGTGCTATCTAGAGCATTGTTGCAGAGCTTTGCAGAAAAACGACACCCAGCAGCACATTGAGGTGTACGTAGAGATCCTGTAACCAAACAGATATGTTTGTTCGAGCCCATGTACTTTCCTTGTCAGTGCAAAATTGAGAGGTCCGGGGCAAGTCCGAAAGTTGCACCAAAACTAAAAATATAATAATAATAATAATAATAATAATAATAATCATCTCAGCCTTTCCTCACGTCATGTGGGGTCGGCGTTGCTTTGCTGGATCCTTCTCTTCCACAAATGTCTGTCCAATGCTTCTTCTCTGAGCCGTCCTTTCTCCCGTAGTTCCCCTGCTACCTTGTCTTTCCATCTCAGTTCTGCTCTTCCTCTTCTTCTTAATCCTTCTATTTCCAGGTCTTCACAGTACTCTCCTCTTCTCTGCACATGTCCATACCATCTTAGCCTACTTTCATGGATCTTCTTCTCTATGGGCCCCACTTTCACTGTTCTCCTGCTGTACTCATTCCTTAGTCTATCCTTTCGTCTCACCTCACTCATCCACCTCAACATTCTCATTTCTGCCACCTCCATCTTTTTCTCTTGGGCTTTTGTAATTGGCCAAGTTTCTGCACTGTATAGCATCGCAGGCCTCACCACAGACCTGTAAAGCTTTCCTTTCAGTCTACATTTAACCTTCTTACCACACCACTCCACTCCGTTTCATCATCGGCAAACATCATACTCCAATGTGCCTCATTTTTCACACCTTAACTAGTATATCCATCACAAGGTCAACGAGATGTGGGCTGAGAGTAGATCCCTGGTGTGGTCCTACTCTCACTGGATATGCCTTTGTTGCGCCCGCATTGTTCCTGAGTTGTGTCCGCAAAACTGCGAGTATAGCGACAGGACACAAGAGGCTGTGGGCAGAAAAGAAACGGACGGTCCCTTCGCCTTCACAAACCAGAGTCCCCCTTCTCGGACCCTTTTGCACTCCTCTGAAAATCAAAAGTACAGAGCTATGCCCTAACTAAAACAAAACTTCTAGTCCCTTTCGAGCTAGCAATTTAGATTGCTAAAATTGTCAGTGATTTCTCGAGCACCAAGTCAGCAAGATTCCCGAGTCCGCACGGTTAGAGCCACGGCTCTGCGATCAGTGTTCCCACGCTGATGCCTTCACGCGACACAGAAAGGCCGTCGACGCGGCCGACTTCATGTTTTTGAGATACCAAATCCCACCTGCTGTCCAGACTGTCGGCCGCCAGCCTCAGAGTTTGTTTATTCTGTATGTTCATGCCGCCTGGCCACCGGCACCAGAGGACTGTCCAACATAAACTTCCTGAGTATCTCCTGGTGAAGCAATGATCTTTGTTCTTTTGAGCTACAGAGTTTTGTAAAGAACCCCTTGTCCACAAGACACCGCTGACAATAGCGCTAGCCTAATGGCCAGAGTTGTTGTGGTCTTGAGTCCGCAGACTGGTTTGATTCAGCTCTCCACGCTACCCTGTCCTGTGCAAGTCTCTTCATCTGAGAATACGTTCGGCAACCTACGTCCTTTTGAATCTGCTTACTGTAGCGTGGTTCTGGGGACCAAATTTATAAACCAAGGGAAACAATGTACGCGATTCTCATGCAGCAAAATATGCATATAATACACCCAGTTCCTTGAGTTTGTCAAACGAATATCAATATGCTATTAATCTACTTCATTCAGACAAGAAAAAATTACCATATAGAAAGATATGAATGACGTAACTTCAGCAGAATGGTCCCTTTCCTTTTTTTACAACTGCCGGATGTGCTCAGTGCCGTCCTTGTATAATCAACACCCTTGTTATGGGCCTTCACGTTCCTTTTCATTCATATGAGGCCCCACCTTTCACACATTAAGAAATGCCAATTGCGTTGAAGGCCCATCAAATCACATCAAGGCCCAAGATTTAACACACAAAATGCACATAAATATCACAGATATACCGGTGAAAACACAGAATAGTCACAACTAGTGTTCACCAAGAACTAGGTACCCGAGCTGGCATCTATTTACGGTCGGAACCAGAATGAAAATTGTAACTAGTGTCTGTCCACTACGGCTTATGTAATGTAATCCATACATCAAGGTTCCACAATTAACACCACATAGAACGTGGTGCAGCACTCATTACGCTTTACCAGGAACAATGTATTCCACCTTCCTCTCTCTCGTCCAGGTACCGTCTCTTCTCTCCCACGCCTGTCTGCGGCCAACCTGCTTGTGCCGCCACGCGCTCCCACTCAGCGATCGGTGTTGACAACAAGTGACGTACTCGCCGCTACGCAAGCCTCGCCACCTCTCCTGTCACACCACGTGTTTTCCTTCGCATACGCCGTCCGACTGCCCAGATCAAAACCGCTTCTCTCACAGAGAGATTATCCACAGCACTTCCGACAAGTTGCCAACATATTTGGAGAGTCTTAACTTGTTCATCGTGCCGATCACGGCACATTACTGTATTCGTCCCTCTGTCTCCCTCTACGACTTTTACCCCACGCACTTCCCTCTAACGCTAAGTAGACGATTCCTTGATGTCTCAGAATGTGTCCCACCAATCTATCCCTTCTCTTAGTCAGGACATACCAGAAACTCCTTTTCTCCCCAATTCGGTTAAGCACCTCCTCACCAGTTACGTGATCTACCCATCTAATTTTCATCATTCGTCTGTAGCACCACATGTCAAAAGCTTCAACCATCTTTATGTTTGAATCCTTATCGTCCACGTTTCACTCCCATACAGTGACTACACTCCAGACAAATGCTTTCAGAAGGACTTCCTAACATTTAAATTAATATTGGACGTTAACAAGTTTCGTTTCTTTAGAAACGCTTTTCTTCCCATAGCCATTCTGCATTTTACATCTTCTTTACATCGACCATCAGAAGTTACCTTGCTACCCAAATAACAAAACTCATCTACTACTTTTATTGTCTCATTACCTAATCTAATTCCTTCAGCATCGCCTGATTTTCTGACATTACATTCCATTACCCTCGTTTTACTCTTGTAAATGTTCATCTTATATCCTTTTAAGACATTGTCCATTCCATTCAGTTGCTATTCCAGATCCTTTGCAGTCTCTGACAAAATCACTGTCATCGGCATTATGCATTTTATATCTTTTCCTTACTTCGGTCATCAGAAGTAATCTTGCTACGCAAATAACAAAACTCATCTACTACTTTTATTGTCTCATTACCTTCAGCATCACCTGACTTTCTTACGCTACATTCCATTATCCTTGTTTTACTCTTGTTGATGTTCATCTTATACCCGCTTTTCAAGACACTGCCCATTCCATTCAGTTGCACTTCCAGATCCTTTGTGATCTCTGAGAGAATTACTACGTGATCGGCAAACAGTAAATTTTTTATTTCTTCTCCCTGATCTTTAATTCTCTCCTTGCATTCCCTCGCCCACGAGATTCAGGAATAAAAACCCAATATATAAAAATTAATGTTTTTTGTCTTTTTATTTGTATTTTATGCACGGTCATACCGTACATCCGATTGCGATAAAACTTTGTCAACTGATTGTTTGCACTCGCGCGAAGGTTACAGGAACACTAAAATTATCTTTGTATGGCGCATGGTCGAGGGTGCTTTACAATTAGTTAACTCGTTTCTTACTCCTTAACGCTGAATTGGCTGGACGGATATGAATGAAATTTGCAACAGAGGTTGCTTATAACGCGATTAATACATGGGCTACCTTTCGTAAGCCACTGTATGATGCATGGCGGAAGCTACCTTACAATGGGTTAATATATTTGCTACTACATCATGCTGGAGGGACGAACAGATTTTAATTAAGTTAGGAATGCAGATAGCTTAATTAACACAAGAGATACTTTTAATAAGCCACCGTACGGTGCATGGCGGAGGGTATCTTACAGTGGGCTAACACGATTTTTACTCTTCACGCTGAAGCGGCTGGACGGAATTGAATGAAATGTGGAATGAAGATAGTTTATACTCCGAATTAATACATGGGCTACCTTTCGTAAGCCTCCGTAGGTACATGGTGGAGGGTACGTTACACAAACATCAAAATTCTCATATTGGTCACCATGAAAGTCAGCAAATAAATCTGTTTTCATGAAGGAGATTTTTTTTTAATCTGCAAACCAATAAACTTTGTCAGTTTGACCAGTCACCATGAAACTTGGCGCATATATGTATGTTTTCATATATACACTACTGGCCATTAAAATTGCTACACCAAGAAGAAACGCAGATGATAAACGGGTATTCATTGGACAAATATATTATACTAGAACTGACATGTGATTACATTTTCACGTATTTTGAGTGCATAGATCCTGAGAAATCGGTACCCATAACAACCACCTCTGGCCGTAATAACGGCCTTGATACGCCTGGGCATTAAGTCAAACAGAGCTTGGATGGCGTGTTCAGGTACAGATGCCAATGCAGCTTCAACTCGATACCACAGTTCATCAAGAGTAGTGACTGGTGTATTGTGACGAGCCATTTGCTCGCCCACCACTGACCAGGCGTATTCAGTTGGTGAGAGATCTGGAGAATGTGCTGGCCAGGGCAGCAGTCGAACAAATTTCGTATCCAGAAAGGCCCGTACAGGACCTGCAACATGCGGTCGTACATTGTCCTGTTAAAATGTAGGGTTTCGCAGGGATCGAATGAAGGGTAGAGCCACGGGTCGTAACACATCTGAAATGTTACAGCCAGTGTTCAAAGTGCCGTCGATACGAACAAGAGGTGACTGAGACGTGTAACCAATGGCACCCCATACCATCACGCCGGGTGATACGCCAGTATGACACGCTTCCAATGTGCATTCAGCACAATGTCGCCAAACACTGATGCGAACATCATAATGCTGTAAACAGAACCTGGATTCATTCGAAAAAATGACATTTTGCCATTCTCGCACCCAGGTTCGTCGTTGTGTACACCATCGCAGGCGCTCCTGTCTGTGATGCAGCGTCAAGGGTAATTGCAGCCATGGCCTCCACGCTGATAGTCCATGCTGCTATAAACGTCGACGAACTGTTCGTGGAGATGGTTGTTGTCTTGAAAATGTCCCCATCTGTTAACTCGGGGATCGAGACGTGGCTGCACGATCCATTACAGCCATGCCGATAAGATGCCTGACATCTCGACTGCTAGTGATACGAGGCCGTTGGGATCCAGCACGGCGTTCCGTATTGCCCTCCTGAACCTACCGATTCCATATTCTGCTAACAGTCATTGGGTCGAGACCAACGCGAAAAATGTTCAAATGTTTGTTAAGCTTAAGGGACTTAACTGCGGGGTCATCGATCCCTAAACTTACAAAGTACTTATGAACTACCTTATATAAAAGACGACATCCATGCCCGAGGGGGGATCGAACCCCCGACCGTAGTGGCCGTGTAGACTGTGACTGGCGTGCCGCAGACCGCTCGGCCACTGCGGCCGGTGACCAACGCGAGCAGCAATGTCGCGATAGGATAAACCGCAATCGCGATAGGCTACAATTCGACCTTTATCAAAGTCGGAAACGTGACTACGCATTTCTCCTCCTTACACGAGGCATCACAACAACGTTTCACCAGGCAATCTATTGGAAACTTTCCTCATGTCAGCACGATGTAGGTGTCGCCGCCGGCCCAACCTTGTGCGAATGCTCCGAAAAGCTAATCATTTGCATATCACAGCATCTTCTTCCTGTCGGTTAAATTTCGCGTCATATTTGTGGTGTAGCAATTTTAATGGCCAGGAGTGTTTAAGTACCCGAGCATCACCGGTTTTCAGCTAGTTAATAATAGAACAACTACTTAAATCTCACTTCTGACTGCTCTATCAAAAATTCTTGAAAAAGTAATGTATTCCAGAGTAGCTTCACATATTAATAAAAATAAAGTCCTAACAAAATGTCAATTTAGTTTCCAGAAAGGCTTTTCAACAAAAAATGCAATATATATTTTCACTAATGAAATATTAAATGCTCTGGCTAACCATAAATGACCCGTTGGGATTTTTTGTGATCTATCAAAGGCCTTTGATTGTGTTAACCATGGAATTCTTCTAGATAAGCTTAAGTATTGTGGTATGAGTGGGAAAGTGCACAAATGGTTTGAATCATACCTAACTGGAAGAGTTCAGAAAGTTGATATAAGTAATTCACATAATATACAAAAACAGCCGAGTCCTCAAACTGGGGAACTATCAAGCTTGCGGTGCCACAGGGTTCGGTACTGGGATATTAATGATTTGCCTTTTTTATATTCATAAAGATGCCAAGCTAGTTCTTTTTGCTGATGATACAAGTATCGCTATCACACCGTAATCATAGGAATTAACTGATGAAATTGTCAATGAAGTATTTCAGAGAATTATTAGGTGGTTCTCTGTAAATGGACTCTCTTTAAATTTTGAAAAAAAAAAAAAAAAAAAAAACACAGTATATTCATTTTCACACAATAAATGGCATTACAACATTAATTAATATTGACTTCAACCAGAAATCTATAGCTAAGGTAGAATATTCCAAATTTTTAGGTTTATGCATTGATGAGGGATTGAATTGGAAGAAACACATTGAAGATCTGCTGAAACGTTTGAGCTCAGTTACTTATGCTATTAGGATGACTGCAAACTTTGGTGATGTACAACTCAGTAAACTAGCATACTATGCCTATTTTCATTCTCTGCTTTCGTATGGCATCATATTCTGGGGTAATTCATCATTTAGTAAGAAAGTATTCATTGCCCAAAAGCGGGTCATCAGAATAATTGCTGGAGCCCACCCAAGATCATCCTGCAGACATTTATTTAAGGATCTAGGAATCTTCACAGAAGCTTCACAATATATATATATATATATATATATATATATATATATATATATATATATATATATATATATATATATATATTCACTTATGAAATTTGTTATTAACAATCCAACTGAATTCATATGTCATAGCAGTGTGCATAGCTACAACACTAGGAGACAGGGTGACCTACACTATTCAAGGTTAAATTTAGCTCTGTCACAGAAAGTGGTCAATTATTCTTCCACAAAAGTCTTTGGTCACTTACCAAGTAGTATAAAAATTCTGACAGATAGACAACTAGCATTTAAAAATAAATTAAGAGAATTTCTGAATGGCAATTCCTTCTACACATTAGATGAATTTCTAGATAAAAGGTAGTACTTTAGGGAGAAAAATAAAATAAAATAAAATATTCAAGTATTGAGTGTCATATAATATTATGTATAGACACATTTCATTTAACTGACACGTTCCACATCATTACGAAGTGTCGTATTCATGATCTATGGAACAAGTATTAATCTAATATAAATGCCACTAAAATCCAACGCGGTCTTACTGACATCTTTCGTGTCTAATAAATTGGTAGCTGTAGTACGTCTAAGGCTCTATTCACACGGGGATACTCAAGTCTCCAGGCGACTGAGATACCGTGCGACCAAGAGCCTCGGCATGAGCAGCTGAACCAGGAGACGCTTGCGTAGCGTAGTCGCATCGTCGTCCCCGTCTCTTGGTCGCATTTGAGCCAATCTCTTGCGCAACGTGCGAAAAAATGTTTAATTTGATTTTCTTGGTAGAATGTTTGCTGGCTTCTCGATGATTGATAGACTTGAAGCATTCAATATAGCACAGAACATGTTCAATCGGTTTCTTATCCGATGCATGACGGATGCCACGTTTTGTACCCCTCTGCTACTTCTTTGTTTCATTGGTCCTGTCATGAATGTTTCGCGGTAAAACCGATTGATGACAAAGGTACGTGTGAGCTCGAATCTAGCTAGTTTTTACCTTCACGGTCTTTTCACGCGACGTACGTTGGAGGAGACGTTATATTGATTGACTCACAGAGAAAACCCAAATTAACCTGAAAATTACCACATGTCTGCTGTAATCACATCATAATGTTTGAAATCAATTAAAAAATTTCACACTCACTAGACCAAAAAACGAGAAAAATACTTATTTAAATAATTTTTTAAAGGCTAAAAAGTGTAAAAAGTTTCTCCTAATCCCTCACAAATTCCTATCCTCATACAGATAGCTCTGAAATAGAGTGCTCGTGAATTTTAAATACCTACGTCAATAGGGCCTGCCAGTCCAATTTAAAACGTAAACCGTGCGATGTATGAAATAGATAATAGTCGAAAATAGAGTTTGCTGAAAAAATCACACAACAATTCATATCATTTATATTGCAACAAAATCGTTGATGTCTTTCGTAAACTATTTGTGCATCGTTTATCTAATGCATGCGCCACACATTTTTCGCTTTAAATTTTGCAAATACTGTGAAAGATACAAATTTTCAATACTATCTGCATGTACCGGCGGTAATAATCTTAATATATATGAAAATTAAGGTGTTTGTGCCTACATTTCACGCTGTAGCCAAAACTACAAATAGAAAACGAGTAGTGTTTGTATGTGGAAGTATGTATCAGTCTCCCATTGTGCACTATGGTGGTAGAGGGTTGATAACGATAAGGGGGTGGAAGATAGGGGAGTTGAAAGTTATCGACTTATATAAAATCCTACGTGTGGCTGTCAATATTTTGCTCTTCAACAAAACTACACACAAAGTCTCCCTTTGAACACCATAGCAGTTCCGTGTCGATAGCTATAAGAGGGTGGAACATATAATGGCTGAAAGTCGTCAGCTTATATAAAATTCGGCCTGAAGACCAGCGTTCTCAATCCGTTTCTAAAAGACAGAAAAGTGCGCTGAAAAGTGAATCTACAGACGATAGAAACTTGAAATTTGTAGACGTTGTTTATCTTACACTGTAGGCATCAGCGATATTTCAATATTCCAGTGCGTAAGGGGGTGAAATAGGGGGTGAACGGTTTTTTGGAAATACGTTGCTATTAAGGCAATTTTGAAGCAAGTAATAAAGAACTTCGAATTTAGGTTGGACTTTTAAAACCACGTGTTTCGATATTTTTGGAAATTCAGCCATTAAGAGGGAGGAATAAGGAAAAAAATCTTTTAAGGGTGCTACTAAGACTATTTTGATGGTAGAAATGCGAAAATTTGGATTTGGAACCATGGTTAGAATTTAAAAGAATGTGTTTCGGAATCCTGCCATCAATTGTGCAATAGGGGGTGGCAATTTGAATCAAAATACTCGATTAGGAAAGCATTTTTAAAGCTAAATCTATGAAAATTTATATTTAGAAGTAGAAACAACCAATGCAGACCAACCAGTCTACGCGGGCGAAGCTGCGGGAATTATGCTAGTAGAAATATTATCATATCATCACGGCTAGAGTAACTAGATGATGTATTACAGGCGGAAGGGTACACCAAAAAGCGCGCTTCCACCACCCTCAGCTAATGAAACTGATTAATTTTTTTCCCACCTCAAACGACTTGGCAGTACGGGAGATTCGAGTCTTGCCTGTGTGAATGTGATCGGCTATTCGAGTCGTACAGTCTCCCGATATAGCTGGATACTTGACTCGTGTACCCTAGGGTTACCAACTTTTTTTGTCAAATTAAGGGAGACTTCGACTCGACAAAATGAATAGGCTTAACACAATTTATTTACATCTTAAAACAGGTTTATTGCATGGACCAATCACAATACTTCTTCCTAACAATTATAAACTGAAGGTATACAGAATTTTTTACTTAAAAGTGTATTTGTTTAGACTTTTGACCGCACTCTGAAGTTTGCGATTGTTCTTTACAAATTTGACAAATTCATCGCATGTGTAATAAAAATTGACACTTATTTGTAATTCAGCTTTCATTAAATCTAGATCGCAACGGTTCCTATCATCAGACCATTTGCTATTCATTAAACAAAAAATTCTTTCAATGTGAGAATTAGATGCCGGAATACTGAGAACAGAGCCAAAAGTCTTATTTATCTCCTTGGCTTTAATTCTCTTGGCCTCTTCCTCACTCATCAAGGATACCCACTTTTCCACTGTGGTACCATTTGTGGCAATTTTTGTATTTATTATATTTTTCAAAGAACAAAATTCATCATACATGTTATCCTCATTTATGTCTACCTGAATATGTAATCATGTTCTGAAAATCATTAAAATCAACCGAATTCTTTAGGGACAATGGCAGCAAGGACTGAATTGTAGCATTGTCAGAATATTTTCCTCAAATACGGGAGATACAACCTCCCGTATAAAATAAAAACGGGAGACGGGAGTTGGCTTAAAAATTAAGAAAAATTACGGGAGTTCCCATATAATACGGGAGAGTTGGCAACTCTAGTGTATCCCCTTGTGAATAGGACCTAACTGTGGACGAAGATGTAAACGTCTGTATGATTTTGGTCGTAGAAGTCTGCGACGTGGTGTACGTGAATGCTGGAAGTGGTAAGAGGCAGGTCTCCAATTAATGTGCTGTTGCCGTTTCATTGCGAGAAAAGTTCTGCGGGCGCGACGGAGGCAGTCAAAATGCGAGAGGTTAAAAAAGAAATCAGGAAAGCGGACGCAAGGCGATGTAGTTATTTCTGCCGGCGCGGTACTTATTATTTTAAGAAACGAGGTGCCGCGGAAGGCGCTCCTTTTTAAACAAACACGCGCTATTTGCTTTGCATTAGCCGCCCACCTGCCGCCTAATTGGAAAAGTGCGCCGCTGTTTTCGTTCTGGAGCGACTCGACTCCTTTCCTCCCCGGAGAGTTGGCGGCACTGGCGGAAGATGGACGGCGGTCGCTGAAAAGGGGGGAGGGGGGCGGGTAGCGACTGCGTTTCTCAGTGTGTGCAGTATGAACTAGGGATGGGAAAAACCGACCGGTTAAAACCGATACCGGTATTTTAGTTTTTAATAACCGGTTTTTCGGTATTTATTTATTGTCGGTTGTAACCGGTTATTTTAGTTATTGCCAAGAACCGGGTAAAAAAACCGGTACTACTACTTCCTTTAGTAGTGTTCAAAATGTGTTTTTTGTAAATAATTTTAAAACATTAAAATTAGTAGACCCTAATATTTAGGGCTATTCCTAAAATTTCTACTGCTGCGAAATATTAGGTCATCGCAGTAACTAAGAAAAGCGATCAGTGATAATTTAAGAACAATCCTGGCAGTCAGAAACGCGCAACAAACGCGTGGCATAAGAACTTAAGAACTGGTGCAGCTGTTGAGGCATCGATGCACCTGTTGCCGTGTGGCGTGGCCTATTAGACGACGCGCGTGCACCGGCAGTGTACAAGACTTGCCTCCGTCTGGTCATGCGGCAGTTCCTTGCTGTCGTCGCCAGACATCGGTTGTGTCTTAAATGGCACCATCCCGAGTGTGGAAGTACTTCACGAAGTACGGGAGCAGTGATGTACAATGCTCCATTTGCTTTAAAAAGCTGAAAACGGGTGGAGGTACTACAAACATGCTGTGTCATTTAAGAAGACAGCATCCCAAAATGTTCCGTAGAAGAGAAGGTAAATTCGATTTATATACCTATTATGTAAGTGATGTACTCTAAGCTTGGAATAATAACTTTTAATGTATTATCATATTGTTATGCTAACAAGTTTTGTTAATGTGATTCCTTGAAAGCGAGGGGCTTTTTTTAATAACCAATATGGGTTTAGGTAACATTGATCATGTGGTACCTCGCGAGGTAGCCATGCGGTCTGAGGCTCCATGCCACGGACTGCGCGGCTGCTCCGGTCGGAGGTTCGAGTCCTCCCTCCTCCCTCGATCATGGGTGTATATGTTGTCCTTAGCATAAGTTAGTTTAAGTTAGATTAAGTAGTTTGTAAGTCTAGGGACCGATTACCTAAGCGTTTAGGTCTCATAAGAACTCACACCGATTTGAACATTCTTTGATCATGTGGTACACAAGTTTTCTAGTTCAATTTGCGTAAATTTACACTGACAACTGTTAGTCGGAACTGTGACTTTATTTTTCGAAATACGTCTGCAGCACTGATTGAAGTTTATTTATGGACTGTAACTTGTGAATATAACGAGATATTCGTATGCGGTGGCTCACAAGTCCAACTTACGGAGTGGTTGGCTCAATATTCGCAATTGTCGTATGGAAATACTAGGCCAGTAAATCTGTATACTTCGTATATCGTCTTCTACGGACTCCTGGCTAGGCTCACACACACTCAAGAAGGCGAAGTATTGCGAGGAGATCTTGCAAACTAAGGAAAGAAATGTTCAAATGTTTGTATAGTCTATGGGACTTAACTACGGGGTCATCAGTCCCTAAACTTACTAACTACTTATGAACTATTTACGAACTAGGACGGCACAAATATCCATGCCCGAGGGGGGATTCGAACCCCCGACCGTAGTGGCCGTGCAGACCGTGACTGGAGCGCCTTAGTCTCCTCGGCCACCGCGGCCGGCACTACGGAAAGACTAGTGATTTGTCGTATAACGTAAATTTACCTAAATTTTTATTAAATTTCGGAAGTTTCGGTTTCGGCCGAAACTAGAAGAACCGAAAATTCGATACGGTTTCTGTTTCGGCCGCAAAATATGTTTCGGTAAACTGGAAATAATAGCAATAAAAAACCGAAAACCGGTTATTTCAAAAGCCGGTTACCTTGAGCAATTTTTATGGTGCGGTTAAACTGATGATGAAAAGAACCGGTATAACCGAAAACTGGTTGTTTCAGCGATAACCGCCATCCCTAGTATGAACGCTACATTGCAAAACAACCTACTGCAGGGTTTCCACCAAGGAGGTTAGAATAAAGGGAGGTGGCATTATTTGTGCCTAGCACATACGTCAATTGAAGCCTCTCTACCATCTTGGTCAGTTCTGGAATGCTATTTCTCCGTTAAAACTATGCGTTAAGTCGACCCTCTTGCTGCTAATGCATTGAACTGTCAGTCACGGCGAAGTATGTACTTTCGAACAATATACGTTATTGATTAAATAGTAATAAATACTCATTATATTTCAAAACTTAATTTTTAACGGCTAATTTGCACTCCTTTAACACGTAGTACACCACGGCAAAACCGTTGGATGTTTTATTCCTGTTTTAAGTGACATAAAACATTAGCTCTACAATACGAACACTTCTCCAAAACTGACCAATATGGCGGAGGTGGGCTTCACATTTTTCAGCATAAGGGCGTCTCCCTGTATTCTAACCTCCTTGGTTTCCACACCTGTGGTAGGCAAACCACGGCTCGTAAGTCGCATGTCGCTCTTCGACCACTACAGTGCTGGGGTCGCCATAAGTAGATTAGATTTAGGTTAGATTAGATTAATATTTGCTCTTCCATAGATCATATATACGACATTTCGTAATTATGTGGAACGTGTCAGTTAAGTAAATGGTACCTATTCATGACAAAATTTTAAGGATTTTTATTGTATTTTTTTGTTTTTATTTATTTACTTTTTGTGTTTTTTTTTTAATTTTTGTTTTTTTAAGTTTTATCCAAAAATTCATCTAAAGTGTAGAAGGAGTTGTCATTCAGAAATTCCTTTAATTTCTTTTTAAATACCAGTTGGCTATCTGTGAGAATTTTGATACTACTTGGTAAGTGACTGAAGACTTGTGGCAGCATAATTCGCCCCTTTCTGTGTCAAAGCTAGATATAACATCGAATAGTGAATATCACCCATTCTCCTACTGTTGTAACTATGCACACTGCTATTACTTTTGAATTGGGCCATATTCTTAATAAAAAATTTCATGAGTGAATATATGTATATATGGTGAAGCTACAAATATGAATGTTTGTATGTCCTCTATATGTTCATAAACCATTCATTCGATTGCAATGAAACTTTGGTGAACTGTTCACCGTACGCCCACGAACGTTCCTGACCCAAAAACAAAAGAGCACGACACATAACTCAGGAGATATGACGTCATAAATAATGAGAGTCCACTGCGTAAGAATACCCAGATTTATGCGTCAATTTTGGAAAATGGGAGTAGTTAGGGACCTGCAACAAAATTTTCATGTAATTTCGGACGTTTATAAAGCGTTTTGTAACAGACCCCATCCCCCCCCCCCCTCACAAAATGATGCAACGAAAAGTAGTCTACCGCTCACAACAGTTTCGTTGTAGATGTCGTAAAACTGTCGCATCAGGCATGACCTTATATCAAATAAAGTTAGCATTTCAGATTTGCATGTTACTATTTATTTTTGTCTGCAAGTCTCCCTTAATTCTCTTGCATCCAAAATCAAGCAATCTGTTTTCTTAACCTCTGTCTATATAAAAGCGAAATGAGACTCACTCACTCAGTGACTAAACACGACATCTCGATAACTACTTCACCTATGAAACTGAAATTTTGTAGGAATGTAGTTTATAGGTAGAAAACGTCAGCTAAGAAAGTATTTTGTGATAGGTGCAAGGCGGAGCATACAGTTTCATTCCGATCTTCACAAAATTTTGCACGCTTGCCCTTCAAAACAAGAGGAAGGTCAACGTCTACACTAAGTTTCATACGGTGCATCGGGGAGGGTACTTTGCAACATAAAAATGGATCCCTGAATACACCTTGGTCGCGCCATAACTTGAGAACGGCTCGACCGATTTCACAGATCGTTTTATGTTGTTTTCGTTATTGTCAGAACAAGGGTTATAAAATAAAACTGGAATTTTTTAGAACAACAAAATGCGTTTTTTAATGTGACCCTGCGTTTCTGTTGCATAGAAATCTATAGTTTAGTTCCGATATTGATGAAATTTTGCACACTCTATCTTAAAAACAAGAGGAATGTCACTGTCTGTATAAAATTTCTTTCGGTGCATGGTGGAGGATACCTAACTTACGGAATTTTACAAAATGCATAATTTATCTCCGATCTTGATGAATATTTGCACACATGACCTTTAAACGAAAACCTTGCCGAGAGAGGGAAAGGTGGAAACGAACAGAGAGATGGGAGAGAAAGAGGTGGACGCAGAGAGAGGGAGGAAGGGGAGGCGGACTACGAGAGTGTAGGATAAATAAACACTCAGGCGACGCCTGGTTTACAGCTAGTACACTATAAATCGTGTTTAAACTCTTGAGTATTCCACACACAAGCATTGAGTCATAGCTTGATTTTCCCTTTTCCCTGGCAGATGGGAGATTATTAATATCTCCCATTTTGTCCCCTGTTATCGTCGTCATCATCATCATCATCATTATCATCGGCATCATTAGAGACATTATACCTTTCAGTCTTGAGCATAATCTCTGTAATAAACTTCTACCATGATCAAAAATGTTCAAATTTTTGTATAGTCTATGGGACTTAACTACGGGGTCATCAGTCCCTAAATTTACAAACTACTTATGAACTACTTACGAACTAGGACGGCACAAATATCCATGCCCGAGGGGGGATTCAAACCCCCGACCGTAGTGGCCATGCAGACCGTGACTGGAGCGCCTTAGTCCCCTCGGCCACCGCGGCCGGTTCTACCGTGATCCCCTATTCAGTGCTAACATTGATGCCTCGTCTGATGTTAAGCCTATTACCTCAAAATCATTCTTGACTGAATACAAGCACTTTCTCCTTGGTCTATATCGACTTCTCTTACCCTCTACTATTGATCCATGAGTCTCTTAGGCAACCTTGCTTCTCCCGCGTTTGTAATATGACCTACTATCTCAGCCTGTTTACTGCAACTGCTTCATCTATGGTGTTCATTCACAGTTTATCGATTTCCTCGCTATTGACACCCTGATGCTATTAATCCCATCTGATAGTACCTGCAATCGTCGTTGCTACTTTCATATCTGCAGCTTCAACCAAATTCATAAGGTAATCTGTATACACTCAGCTTTCACTCCCATACAACAAAGTTTGTCGATAGATAGAGCGGTGCACTGCTAACTTTGTCTTGGTACTGACTTCCTTCTTGCAGAAGTCAGTAGATCGTAGCTGAGGACTCACTTCATTGGCTTCGCTGTACTTTGATTCCAGTTCTTTCACTATGTCACCATCGTCTGAGAAAATACATCCTAAGTACTTGGAACTGACCACCTGTTATTTATCCCTCCTATTTGGCACTCCAATCTTTTTAAATCTGTAATCTAGCTCTGGGATTAGATTGCAACGTTTCAATCGAATCTACCATCATAGTTAAGTCGCCCGCAGATGCGAGACTACTTACTTTGTTCTCACTTGTTTCAATCTCACCCTGCCAGGCTATTGTTTTCAACATATGATCCATAAATGGTATGAACAATAGTGGTGACAGGTTACAGCCTTGTCTTACCCCAGAAGCTACCATGAAATTTACCGTATACTTTAACTGCTACCTGACAGTCTACGTAAAGACCTTCAATCGTCTGAAGAAGTCTGCCTTCTATTCAAAGTATTGTAGAACTGACAGTAGCTGCCACCTACCAACATGATCATAAGAATTTTATAGATCTATAAAACACAGAATTTCTCCATTATCTGCCATAAGGTAAAGATATGCTCTTGACAGTCTCCGAGAGGCGATAACCCACACTGATTTCCATCCAACTTCTCTTCAACTAATACATGCACGCAGCTAATGTGCTATTCTCATTTGCAAATTAAAATGTGAAGGGAATTCTTATTTCTGAACGTGAGTGTAGTTGCCTCATGCTGAGATGAAAGGGCAATCTTAATTTACTTAAGAAAATTTTTCGTTTTCCAGTATCGCAAATAGGTTTTTATCACGACCCACAGTTTTACTGCCATGCCTGCCATGGAGCTGCTCCTGCAGACCGGTGACCCTCAAAACACAGTAGTGTACCGGGAAAAATACACAACAGGCGAACGCCCTACTCCGTATTCCAGCAACCATGAAACGTGTCCCGGTACACTCGAAGTAATCATCAATGTAAACAAGCAAACTACTTGTTCAAGGGGGTCCGCGGTGGAATAACCATGCGCGCTAAGGTGCCTTGCTGCCGTCCCGCGTCGTAGGTTCTAGTCCTCCGTCGGGCGTGGGTGTGAATGTTAGTGTAAGTTCGTTTGTAAGTCTAGGGACTTATGATCAGTGCAGCTTGGTACAATAGGTTTACAAAGATTTCAACATTTGTTGAAGGGTCATTTCGCCTTGCGCAGAATGTATGATATTCCTGGCCTATGACCACTTCATATTTCTGGCCGCTGGCCGTTTCTTTGCTAACATCGTACGTGTCTTAAACGCGGAAGAGAGACAGAAGTGCAGCATATGTTGAAATGTGGGGTGGGGAGCAGTAGCATATGGCACAGTAGGTCCTGGTTCCCATGGGAAAGCCCGCCTATGTTACTGGTACTCTCCTCGCATTGGCTGCTACATTTCACGTCACCTGATTTCTTTTGAAATTAGTTTTGTTTATTATGTACTAAATATTAATTATTCAGAGCTGAGAATTTGAAATAAATATCTCTCAAGGACAGGCTAGGTTTTGACAGTTTAAAAAGTTTAAGGTGCCTTCTCTTATTGTAACAAGAGAAGAGCGATTTTGCAGAAGGCGCGTGACGACCCTGTTTTGGCGGGAAATAGAGCGTCAGGTGCCCTCTAGTCTCGCAACGCGCCGCAGTAACAGTCTCGAGCTGACCACTATACGCGCCGGACCGCGCCGGTCATGAGTAAGGATTCGTGTAATAGTGATAACAGTCGAGGTCTCAACATGAACTAAGGGCAGCATAGGCCGTGTCGGATTAACAATAGTTGTTCATATTTTATTATTTATTTAATAAATGGCATCCCTGACAATTAAAAATCTCGCGAGTCGCTTCTTATGCTTCCATCCAATAGGACTTATTTTAGCCTCACTGGAATGCTGTAGAAGAACCAACGGCCTGTGTGCTGTCTTCTGCGCTGGGGACACAACTATAGAAGACAACAGGTTAGACCGAACTCTGTCCTTTCCATAAAGACTTGGACAGCAACTACGGCACCTCGTGCGTACTGTAGGGCGGTACAAACGCACACTGCTACGCAACAGCATCCGAAAGGATGTGGAGGTTTTTAGGGGACTTGTGGGAGGAAGGAGTACTAACTTCTCCGTACACAAATAAAAAAACCCTAGGAAGCTTGTAAATGCCGCTACGAGAGTCAACAAGAATATGCACCTCCGGACCATCAACGGAGGAAACTTCGCCTCTCTATGCCGCAGGACTACGAAGGACTTGAAAGTTTCTGGCACATTAAAATTGTGTGCTAGAACCGGGACTCGAAGCTGGGACCTTTGCCTTTCGCGGGCAAGCGCTCTACCGACTGAGCTATCCCGACACGACCCACGATCCGTCCACACAACTTTTCTTCCAGTACCTCGCCTCCTACTTTCCAAACCTCACAGAAGTTCTCCTGCGAACCTTACGGGACTAGCACTCGTGGGAGAAGTAAAGTTGTGAGGTCGGATTGTGAGTCGTGTCGGGTTAGCTCAGTCGGTAGAGCACTTGCCCGCGAGAGGTCAAGGTCCCAGGTTCGAGTCCCGGTTCCGGCACACAATTTTAATCCGCCAGGAAGTGTCATATCAGCGTACACTTCGCTGCAGAGGGAATGTTTCATTATGGACGACTTATTCTCGGGCTCTTCGCTAGCCCTCTTTCGTCTGCACTGAACACACTGTGACAGCCATACTTTTCCTGTGACCTTTCTGAGGCCTGATGAACTGAGACTCCTTGTAGCGCAGCGGCTACCACCGCTCAACGTCTTTGTTTCGGCCCGTTGCTGGTCTGCCTGTAGGAGAGATGGTCAGCTCTCGGTTTGCGCCAGGTATGTCAGAACATATGGCAGCATGTGGCACTGCGCTGGTGCTTCAGTACGTAGTGAACGCTTTTAACTGTAGGGGACAGCACTATGCAGACCATCTGAAAGTATAAAATCAAATCAACAACTGCCATACAAAAAAGGTTTTACGACATGTCTGTGAACTTATTATTACTTAATTTTAGTTTTACGTTTAGTTATTATATATTATGTTTGCTTGAAATAAGAGCTTATGAATAGAAGTTATTATTATTTTCATTAAAGTGGTTCATTTTGAAATGTAGTATCTATGTGTTAGTGTATGAGAATGCTAGGAAAAATCTTGTTAAACATACTGTCAGTTTATGGGAAAATGGAAACAGACGATTTTCGTGAACATATTAATCTTTTTTTAAGTGTAGTATATTTTATTCGTAACTTTTTTCTAAATTTAGTTTGTGTTTGTTTCAGCAGCTTTTTATTGGCTGTTAGATAAAGCGCCGGCTTTCGCGGTATTTTTTTTAGTGATCCCATTGGTTGATAATAACTTTTGCCAATCAGATTAGAGCATTTCGCGAGTTCTTTCTGGAAGTTTTACGAAGGTGGATAGGAAGTGTGGGGGGGGGGGGGGGGGAGGTCGGAATCTGGACACTATTCCGTTAACATCTATGTGAAAGTGCTCCGTCATTTCCAGGATTATGTTGCGTAAATAGCTAATTTATTCGCTTGTAAAGTGCATTAACAAGCTTAAGATTCCGTGTGGATTCTGTTGTGAATGCTGATTTAGTAGCTATCGCAACCTAGTACGCGTTTGGCAGCGGATTGTATGAAAATTCAAATTCCAAATAATAACCATAAATAACTGAAAACTAGTGTCGAACTTATTTTTAATAGAACCCGTCCAATATGAACATTTTTTTAAAGAAAAAAATGCAACGGTTTGGAAACATATATTACCATAACTTTTTCCATACAAATTTTACAACGGAGGTATAATATTAGTTTTCGACCAAGTCAGTACAGCATGGACTCCCGTAGAAGATTCATCAGAGCGAAAAAACGTTCACGGTAGGACAAATCCAGGTTGTTGAATTGCACCTTCTTCTGCCTTGTCAAAACTTTTTGTGTGGAGTTTCTTTATTTCGCTAAGTTCTGAAGTAATTACGTGTTTCTTTATTACGCTACTTTCTGAAGTAATTACGCGATTTGCCTTGTGTTCTGTGAACTTCTGAACTGTGTTAGTAAATTGTGTTCCTAAAATTGTGGTGTTTGTCGGTCAGAACAAAAGAAGACTGCAAGGAGACCTTCCAGTCTTGAAATTTCTGTTCGGGATGGGACTTTGCAGCATAGTAGTCTACCTCAAAGGTGTTCACTCATAGAAGTTTCTCACTGTATAAGGGGCTATGCAGCCCCACAAGTTGGTTTAAAGTAATTACACTTTATCTAGTTGCAACACCATCCGTGTCTTTCCTAACCGATACCATGGCAGCCCATAGCGACCAGCCGCTTCACTTTTAGCGCTAGTATTGAACTAGCGTGGATTTCTATAAACAAACTAATGACAATTTTTACGAAAAGTGCACGTATTTTTGTTTATTCGTAATTTTATATATTTTATAGAGGGCTGTTAATAATATCGTTTCAATAAAAAAGAACATTTTTTTTTCATATTGGCTTCACTATTAGTCTTTAACTGTTCAGTTTGTAAAGAACTACGGCACTATTTCTGAAAGGTCATCTCCCTGGCTACTAATGGCTTTCCAAGCAGCTAACCTACGCAACCATCGTTTTACGTGAAGACAAGGTTTTCAGCTCGTCTAGATACACACAAACAAAAACTGACACAACACGTGGAATAAGAGATCCTAAAATATTTTATACTAGCTTATATGCCCGTGCTTCGCAACGGTTGTTAAAGAGGGACCTGTGTATATCATGGTTTTGTAGGGTTCCAGACATAGGTCAGCAAAAACAGAATCCTTGTTGGATCGCTCTGTCAATAAACTCTGTTCTCCTAGCCAAGATGTTACATTTAAATAGAAGTCATTGTCGAAAACGATGAAAGTTCATAAAGTTTTTATAAAAAAAAGTAAAATTAATTCTAGTCCGTACTCCGGAACGATGTGAATTCATTGTTAGTTTGTGTTCATAAAGTTAAGACTGAGGTGTGTAATGGTCTGTGTGGCATTAACTTCTGAGAACACTTCTATCGTTGAGATGAGAAATAGTAATAATAATAACAGCGCCATGTATTGGTTCTATAGCGTAGTACTAAACTTTTTCTCTCATACAGTAAGTCTACTTTGAAGTATTAGAATGTTGCAGTGTTGCACTGGGGACAATGTTGTTATTCTGTATGCTGTGCTCCATATTATCGAAAAATCGACGAATACTGAATGTCCGGTAATTCAATCAACAGAGCAGTTCATGTCTGTTTAAATTAAACGTCTTGGTGGTGTCAATGTGCGATAAAGTAAATCTGAATAATTGTTGCAGGAATGGCGTCAGCTGATCGTCTGTATAGAACTTTCCATTAAATATAGTAGTATTTACAGCGAATTCTCTTGACTGTGTTAGCAGCATCGGCCACTCTGTCAGCTAATACATGTCCTCACGTCCTGCAGTGATTATTTCGTAAAGCACGAAGTTGAAATCGATCTTGTATAATAGAACTACACATTCAGAAGTCGGATTATAACTCTAAGTACAATTGTCTGTGAAAAAGAAGACGTCTTTATCTTAATGTAGTCCGCACTTGATAATTCCAGCTTAATGTTGAGGAGATGTTCAGAAGCCTATGCTCACTCCATAGGTATTTCTACTCTATGTATAATTTAGTGGTTATACCCGTCGAAAGATGCACTTCTTTTCTTTCCATGACATTGCAGAGCATATGGGTTACAGCTAGGAAGAAGAAAATTTTTGTGTGCCTTACCTGGACTAAACTTTACTTGCAGTGGCAGCGGTTTAGTTTGCTATCGTTGGTAACGAACTATTCGCTTTAGGAGGATGATTAATTTACCGACCAGAACAGCATAAATTATTTATTTCATCGTGAACATAACGAATTGTTCCCTTTATTCTACGTGACTGATTTTTTAAAAAGCATTCAACGACCGTTGCCATCATCAGCACACAACGCCGCCGCCGTAAGTAAAATTGTGCCCCTTCTTGTAGTGTATTACACCATAGTTACGAGGATTAAAAAAAAAAAGACGCAGTAACGCCATAATTAGTTGTTTGGTGTACTATGTAACTAACGTCGCCTCACTTTGTCCTTTCCTGTATTGTGGCGTTTTCGAGGCATTTCTAAACAGAACGCACTCAAAATGTAATGAGGATACACAGAAATCAGAAAGGGAACTTTATAAATTCCATTTTCCTTGCAAAGAATTCTTATGTAAAATAGAGCATCGATAGACGCGAAGAATGTCGTTATGTTTTTAATTCAAATGATTCCAGCGGAAACAAGCAATTTTTTTTCTTTCCATGGCATTGCAAGACATGTGGAATACAGCTAGTAAAAAAATAATTTTTTTTGTGCCGTACCTGTGTTAAATTTTACTTGCAGTGGCAGCGGTTTAGTATGTTAACGTTGGAAACGAAATATTCGCTTTAGGGGGATCATTAATTTTCTAATCGGAACAACATTATTTATTTATTTAATTATCAATACTAAGAATTATTCCCCTCATTGTACGTGACTGATTTTTCAAAAAGGATTCAACGGCCGTTACCAACATTAGTACACTACACCGCTGCCGCAAGGAAAATTATAGTCCTTGTTTCAGTGTAATACACTTTATTTATGAGAATAAATAACGCAGCATCGCCATCTATTAGTTATTTGGTATACTATGTCAATAACAGCGCCTCTATCGGATCTTTGCTATACTACGCTGCAAATCAAGCATAGCATACATCAGGAACTACAAATTACAATGTCTTTTCTTCCCCTGATATGATTTTAATTAAACAAAGCTTATATGTTGTCCCATGGTACTCTTAGTTGACCTATGAAACTCCATGAATGTTCGTGGAGATTTGCTGTACTACACCATACTTTTAAGCATAGTATACACAAAAACTTCAAACGATATCTTTCCTTCCTATGATCCGATTTTGATGAAACTAAGCCTATGGTACTCTCCAAACTATTCTCAATTTACCTGTGTAAACCTATGAAAGTTCGTGTAGTACTTTTGGAGATTACCTTCAACAAATAGACATACACGATGGCTTTTAAGCAAATGATTAAATTATGATATCTTAATTTCTGCGATCCGATTTTAATTATTGAATCCTTTATGTAACCGCACGTTGTTCTAAAGTTACGTGTGAAAACCCCATGAAAATTCGTCAAGTAGTTTCGGAGACATATGTGTTCAAAGAGACAGACAGACATAACGGATATAGATAAAAAATTGAAATTACGATATTCTTTTTTTCCATGATCCGACTTTTATGAAACGAAGGCTATATATTGTCTAGTTACTCTCAAGTTACCTGTAAAAAACCCATGCAAATTCGTGAAGTAGTTTTGGAGATAAGAGGTTTTTAATAGTTGAAAAAACAGAAACGAAGCTTACTGAAAACACTTAAAATAACGATATCTTTTGTTTTCATGATCCGATTTTGATAAAATTATGACTATATGTTGACCCAAACTTTTCTCATGTTTCCTGTGAAAACCGCGTGAAGATTCGTCCAGTAGTTTTGAAAATTGAAGGGAACAGCGACAGGCCTACATTTACAGATTTATTATTAGTATAGATAACTGAATTCTAAAAAGAATAATAAAAGAAATATGTGTCACAGTGGGATTCGAACCACCGTCTCTATGGTTCAGATGTCACAACACTACCCCTTTAGTATTATTATTATTGCTGTATGGTTAGTTCTGTTCATTGCGGACGCTGATCGTATTTGTTCGTTGATGTTGGAAGTGTTGTTGGCTCAGCTTTTTTATTACAGAGGGCGTTGAGCCCCCTGACCGGGCGCGCTGAGCCACGGCGCCCGGCGAAAGATGTAGAACCTTCTGGAATTGTTAATTACAAAGAAATAAATTTTTGCCGGTGGGCAGGATTCAACCGGCGACCTTCTGCACCGCAGTCCGTGACGCTATCCCCTGCGCCACGCCGGTAGTCACCACTTGAGCTACACCGACAGATGCTGCAACTGTTTTCATCATTGTTTCTTAGGTGTACTTTCAAAAATATAAAAGTAAATTTTTCTCGAGAATTTTTGTGAGTTGCGTTTTTTATGACTTTGGCTGATTGTTATTGAGGTTCTGAACTTTACGTAGCATAATTATAAAGAAATTCTCCTTGTAAGTCTCTTGTCATATTTTTTGTAATGAAGACACCCATAGATGGTGTTGGAATCTAGATAAAGTGTAAATATTTTAAAGCAAGTTGTGGGGCTGCATATCTCCTTACAACGTAAATTAAACTGTTACGGTTGCTGCTATAGACAAACGATGTTAAAAATCACTCATATAAGTCCTAAGGCGCACTATCAAAAAATTCAAAGAAAAAGGGTTCTAATGTTTTAACCGCAGCACACATAAAACTAAAACTAAGATAGTAGTCAGTAAAGGCTTTGTTGCAGCACGGTCGAATAATTCAACTGACAACGTGTTCACAAGTCATGTGGACGCTCCAACTTCGAACCTACCTTTAAGAAACAGTTCCTTTTTTGTATTTATATTAATTTCATGACCGTCTGCCTGTTTGAATACATACAGTAGGGTAACCGGTTCCTCCAATTTACAACGAATACTTATATTTCCACAGCTTACAATACCGCCTAATTTTGAAATAATATTGTAACGAGAGTAGTATTTAACTCTTTAATCTAATTAAATTAATTGTAAAATGCATTTGGAATTACTGAATTCGACGTTTTTAAAAGAAAATATTGTAATTAAAAATTCAATTAGCTGCAACCGTCATTTCATAAATAAAATAAAGTTATATATTACGCAACTGATAATATTTTATACAAGGGTCAATAAGTAAATAAGTGGCAAACTGAGGGAGACACGCCAGTACTGCGTTTACGAGCACAATCCTGAAAATTGCTTTACTTTTCAGCTGATTCCATCTGTCCCATCATTCGAGAAGCCTTTAAAAGCCTGGAGCTTCGAATTTCTGTGACAGCGTTAGCATCCTTTAAGTTCGCTCTTGAGCTGTAATTTCATTTGGTTCCTTAAACTGGTCCAAGCCGCGGCGGCATAGCCGTGCGCACTAAGGTGCCTTGCTACGGTGCGCGTGGCCGTTCCACGTCGGAGGTTCGAGTGCTCCATCGGGCCTCGGTGTCTGTGTTGTTCTTAGGATAAGTTAGTTTAAGTAAGTTTGTAAGTTTAGGGAGTGATGACTACTGCAGTTAGGTTCCATAACTTTATAAACATTTGAACGGCTGCAACCATTAAGACGGATGTGTCGTTGTGGTAGAGAAATACCCCTATACAACGTACTGTACTCACGTGTCTACCTTAGTTTGCGACTGATTTACTAACTAATCCTCTTATAAATAATTTTACTTAAAATTGATATAATTTTTAAAACAAGTTTTGCCGCAGGTAGGATCGACACCCGACCATCCATATGACAATAATGCACGCTACTGCGTGAGCTATTTCGCCACATTAATGCACGAAACTGATCAACTAGTCTATTACATACTTTTGAGTCGCGATTAAACTGTGGAGTTTTTTTTTTTTTTTTTTTTTTTTTTTTTTTTTTTTTTTTTTTTTTTTTTTTTTTCCTCGGAATTTTATGGGCAGCGCGCTTTAAAACTTGTATGAGAGGACACTCTTGATGCACACTTCTACCATGCGGAGTCTCATCTCAATCTCAATTTCCGTGAACGGAAAGTCTCCTTATGGGATACAAAGCAGGGAGTTCGCCTTTTGAGTATGTTTCCCGGTAAACCACAGTGCCATGAGGGTTGCTGGTCTACAGGAGCACTTCCACGGTCGGTATCGCAGATATCATCATCTGGTTGATGAGGGTAAGACTTTAGCGGCCTTGCTATTGTATAAGACAGGCGAAGTACCCTCAACTTTAAGAAAAATGTAATAATACCCATTCCATGAAAGCAGGTGCAGACAAGTGTGAAAACTACAGAACCATCAGTCTGATAAGTCATGGTTGCAAAATATTAACACGCATTATTTACAGAAGGATGAAAAAGCTGGAAGAAGCCGATCTTGGGGAAGATCAGTTTGGGTTCAGGAGAATTGTAGGAACACGGGAGGCAATACTCACTTTACGGCTTATCCTAGAAGATAGATTAAGGAAAGGCAAACCTACATTTCTAGCTTTTGTAGATTTGGAGAAGGCTTTTGACAATGTTGATTGAAATAAACTCTTTCAAGTTCTGAAGCAAGAGGGAGTAAAATATACGGATGGTAAGGTTATTTCCTGTACAAAAACCAGACAGCGGTTGTCAGAGTTGAAGGGCATGAAAGGGATACAGTGGTTGGGAAGGGAGTAACAGGATTGTAGCCTTTCTCCAATGTTATTCAATTTGTACATTGAGCAAGCTATAAAGGAAAGCAAGGAGAAATTTGGAGAAGAAATTAAAGTTCAGGGTGAAGAAATAAAAACACTGCGTTTTGCCGATGACATAGTAATTCTGTCAGAGACAGCAAAGGACCTGCAATAGCAGTTGAACGGAATGGACGGTGTGTTGAAAGGTGCATATAAGATGAACATTAACAAGAGCAAAACTAGGGTAATGAAGTGCAGTATAAGAAAATCAGGTGATGCTGAAGGAATTAGATTACGTAACGAAGCAATAAAGTAGGTAAATGGGTTTTGTTACTTGGGCAGTAAAATAACAAATGATGGTCGCAGCACAGAGGATATAAAATGCAGAATGGCAATGGGTAGAAAAGCGTTCTTGAAAAATAGAAATTTGTTAACATCGAATATTGATTTAAGCCTAAGGAAGTCCTTTCTGAAGGCATTTGTGTGGAGTGTCGCCTTGTATGGGAGTGAAACATGGACGATAAACAGTGCGTACAGGAAGAGGATAGAGGCTTTTGAAACGTGTTATTACAGAAGAATGCTGAAGATTAGGTGGGTGGATCGCGTAACTAATGAGGAGGTACTGAACAGAATTGGGGAGAAAAGAAATTTCTAGCATACCTTGACTAAAAGAAGTGGTAAATTGGCAGGACACATTCTTAGACGTCAAGGGATCGTGAATTTAGCATTGGAGGGGAGTGTGTGGGGTAAAAACCGCAGAGGAAGACCGAGAGATGGATACAGTAAGCATATTCAGACAGATGTAGGTTGCCGTTCTTATGTGGAGTTGAAGAGGCTTCCTCAGGATAGGGTATTGTGGAGAGCTGCATCAAACCAGTCTCCGGACTGAAGACCACAACAACAACAACAGCTGTTGAGTACCCAGGCTATCAGCAAGCAGTCACAACAGCTGAGGCGCTCTTGCGTTAGGAAATGTACGCTAGCTTTAGGAAGCCTTTCCAAAGCGATCAGCGGCTGGCAGGCGGCATTTAGCCACATTGATAACTGGGATCCTATTGCCAAGTTCTTTGTGAATTTCGCTAGATTTTTGGGATCACTGGAATAACGTGACGTAACCTTTTCAACTGTGTCGTATCCTCCCCCTCTTCTGGTCTTTCACTGTTTCCGGCAGTCATACACCACGTCAGTTACATACAGCCCCTCTTAGGCGCTTTGCTGCGGAGAGCGCGGCTGTTCTCCGTCGGAAGTTAGAGTCCTCCCTCGGACAAGTGTGTTTTTGTATGTGTGTGTGTGTTTTGTCCTTGGAATAACTTAGTTTAAATAGTAAGTATAGGGACGGATGACAACTCCAGTTTGGTCCCATAGCTTTACAAACATTTTGAATCAGTTACACACAGGCTGGGATGTAGTTAAAAGGAAACAAAAGTAACAGCAAGATGAGGTACGGCAGTCAAGTTATCCTTGTCAAGTTGGTATGCAATGCAATCTAAACAAACGAGAGACAAAACGGAAATTAGTGAATTGTTGAAAGCTTGATCAGTCAGATATGTTGTTCGAACTGTCAGTGTGTTATCGAAAGAATAAAGCTTTTTTTTTAGTTCAAAACATTTTGCAAAAGTGGTGCTACTACAGTTGTTAATGAATGAAGAAGACACCGGGGTGATCAAAAAGTCAGTATAAATTTGAAAACTTAATAAATCACGGAATAATATAAATAGAGGAGTAAAAATTGACACACATGCTTCAAATGACATGGGGTTTTATTAGATAAAAAAGTATTGCTAGACGCTTGAAAGATCTCTCGCGCGCGTCGTTTGATGATGATCGTGTGCTCAGCCACCACTTTTGTCATGCTTGGCCTCCGAGGTCCCCAGACCTCAGTCCGTGCGATTATTGGCTTTGGGGTTACCTGAAGTCGCAAGTGTATCGTGATCGACCGACATCTCTAGGGATACTGAAAGACAACATCCGACGCCAATGCCTCACCGTAACTCCGGACATGCTTTACAGTGCTTTTCACGACACTATTCCTCGACTACAGCTATTGTTGAGGAATGATGGTGATCATATTGAGCATTTACTGTAAAGAACATAATCTTTGTTTTGTCTTAATGTGTTATGCTAATTATTGCTTTTCTGATCAGATGAAATCTGTCGGACTTTTTTTGAACTTTTTTAATTTTTTAAAAATATTGTTCTAATAAATCCCCATGTCATTCCAAGCATGTGTGTCAATTTTTAAATGTTCAAATGTTTGTATAGCGTATGGGACTTAACTACGGGGTCATCAGTCCCTAAACTTACAAATTACCTATGAACTACTTGCGAACTAGGACGGCACAAATATCCATGCCCGAGGGGGGATTCGAACCCCCGACCGTAGTGGTCGTGCAGACCGTGACTGGAGCGCCTCAGTCTCCTCGGCCACCGCGGCCGGCGTCAATTTTTATCTCTCTATCTACATTATTCAGTGATTTATTAAGTTTTCAAATTTATACTGATTTTTGATCACTCGGTACTAAGATTACGACTAGCGTCTGGACAAATACCGTAAAACATGAGTGACATTTGAACATCACGAATGTGTTACGGATGCACCAACATTTGGCCGCCGAGAAAGTGACACAACTGAGGAAAATGAATTATGGGAATGTTTAGCTGTGACACAAGTCCACGGAAATCAACCAGACGACTATCAAATGGGCTGGATTTATCACGAAGGCCAGTGCAACGAATGTTACAAAAACAGTAGTTTCAAGTTTACATTCCACTTTCACGACGTGGGTTACTTGAAGATGATCGAGATCGACGTGCCGCGGAGGCGTAGTCGAGCGGTCTAAAGCGCCTCGCTGCGGAGCGCGCGGTTGCTCGCCGTGGAGGTTCGAGTCCTCTCTGGGGCATGGGTGTGTGTCTTGTCCTTAGGTTAGTTTACCTAGGTTTAAGTAGTTTGTAAGTTGTAAGCTACGGACTGATGACTACGCAGTTTGGTCCGATAGATTTACAAACATTTGAACATTTTTTTGAGATCGACGTTTTCATTTTTTGTGAATTCATGCTTGATGTAGTCATTAAAACTATTTGGTCTGAAAAAAGATCAATTTTAAGTCAAGTGGAAAAGTTAACAGACATAACTGCACCTATTTATGTTGTAATAACAGTCTTGATCGCAGGGGTAATTTTTTTATTTAACCGGTTTCAATCTACTTTATCGTGTCCGGACTATTTAAAGGGTATCGGTCCAGTACTGGGCTACGTCTATTCCATTAGTATTGGCGAGCCACAAATCTTCGAGGGTACACCGGTGTGGACATTTTTCACATGTAAAAAGGTGTTCCATATCCTGACTTTCGCCACAGTCGCAGTTTACATCAGTTTGGTCGATTATACCCCAATTAAGCATATTTACTTTTATTGGGGCGACCACCGTTCTCCAGGTTTTAAAATTTAGGTTTTGGCCGGTTCACTGAACCTGGGGGAGAGGGAGATTTTCAGGAGGTTCGTCCTGGACGGTTCGAAGGAAACTTCTCCTAGACTTAAGTCACGTCTCTGGTGGTCGAACTCTGTAGAGGATATGCCGCTCATCTGCGAGTTGTTTAATTTTCTCTACATGTTCTTTAGCGTTTATGCGAGCTGTGGGATCTGCAAAACCAGCTGCCTTGTACAAGAGTCTGACCGGCGTTGGTTTCATGCACCCTGTCACTATCCTGCAGGTCTCATTGAGGGCCACATCTACTTGTGTCGTGTGAGCGCATCTATTCCATACAGGGTACGCGTACTCAGCCGTTGAGAAACAGAGCGCCTGTGCCGTTGTTCGTAGCACACCAGGACATGCACCCCATTTGCTACCCGTTAGCTTTCTAAGTATATTATTTCTCGTCGTTATTTTCTGTCTCGTTTTGATGCAGTGCTGTTTATAAGTTAGAGACCGATCCAGAATCACGCCAAGATATTTAGGGTGGTCTGTGTGCTCTAAGGTGTTCCCGTTCCACGTAATCTGGAGTTTCCGTTTGGCTTTTTTCGTGAGAAGGTGGAAAGCACAGACTTGAGTTTTGGAAGGGTTGGGACTTAAGCAATTTTCATTATAGTACGCAGTCATTGATTTTAAGGCATTTTCAAGTTTTTCCTCTACTTCTTCAAATCTTTTTCCTTGAACACATATTGTAAGGTTATCGGCTTAGATGAACTGCTTAGTGTAATAATAATAATAATAATAATACAGCCCATGTAGCCGGTGTTGGACTCTGTGGGGCTGCCATGGTTGTTCTCTGGCCGTACGTTGGTAAGTGCTCACCTGTGTTAGTAACTGGCCTGTATTATTATTATTATTTCTGAAGATGACCTTTATAGGATTGAAATTGGTTATATAAAAAAAATTACGCCTGCGATCAAGACTGTGATTATTACTAAACATTTCCGGGATATTATGCCATGGTCTTATGGATTTGTTACTGAAACCCAACGTTTCGTCCCCATCTGCAGAGGACAGTCTCAAGGAGGATCGTGGCTCTTTTGTACGTCCGATACACACCCTGGCTCGTCGCTGACTGCAGCCGAATTCTGTTTTCGCGTGCTTGCGCGCAGATGTGTGATGTCAGGTATTTTGGATAGGTGCGTGCAATTCACCGTTGCCGGTTGGCATGGTCCGTTGTTGATATCGTTTCATCGTGGAAGACTGTTACATTTCTTCTTCAACGCCGGAATCAAGATTTCATTCAGTGTCACGCCCTCTTCCATCCTATTGAAATTATTGGTGTGTTTTACAATTTCTATAGCCTCTCTGTACAGTCTTTCGTGATCAATTTGTGGCTACCATAACCTGAGTCTTATCAAATTGAATAAGGCGGTCCCCTGGTTGAAAAATAGTGATACTGACCTTTCCGGCCGTGAAAGTTTACAAGACTGTCATTACAGTATAAATATCGTCAAGGAAGATCACCGTCTTCTCCTAGAACAATGTTATCGAAATTAATAAATAACTGCACAATCGAAATCTTTTGTCAGAACAACTAAATCAACATCTTGTAAATGTTTGAGGGGCAATATCATAATTTATCGTACTGGGAGCACGTTGAAGGAAAAGTGACAGGATATATCTATATGCATATGCTTAAAAAATTACTTGGTACCAGGACATAACGATATGTGATGAAAACTTTCAAGATATTTACTTTCAACACGATGGTGTAGTAGCACTACGTCATGCCAGTGTCGTCCGCGATTATTTAAACGTAACTCCAAAGAAAAGTGATTGGCCTCAAGGCAGTTATTCACATGTCTACATGTTCACCAGATATCAAGCTCAATAATTTTTTTCTAAGGGTTTCGTCAATGACTTAAATTATTCTTAAGAGCCTCAGACCATCGCTTAACTAAAAGCCTACATACACGACGCATTTCATGAAATGGACAATGATACTACACTGTTCCATAGAGTATGTATCCGTGTTCCAAAAAAAGATTTCAAAGATGTGTTAATGACGACGGAAAACAGGTTTGAACGTAAAACATAATTGTGAGCATTGTTTGCGTTGTCACGTAAATTCAATCTTTTGTTTATATCAATGTCCAGTGACTTTTGAGCGCCACTGTAAGTAATAACAAAGCAAAATATGTTAAACCATATTTCAGTAAATTCGTGTTAAATTCGTGATCATACATTTATGTTTAGAGACAGTCAAAGGCTTCGAAAAGATTGACAGCATACACTTACTTTGAAAGAAGGAGATGCATTGATTTAAAATTTATGCTGCAACCACTATGGCCTTATAGATACTGCGATTGCCTTTCCTTTAATTCAATATCATTGATCTAACGAGACAAAATCTGTCTGTGCTAATTGATTTAGGGCGGGTTAGTCAATTTCTCGTTAAGTTCCAGTTAAGATTTTAACTTGTCGTTAGCACAGAAATGCGTTTGTCAATGTTTCGTTATGAGTTAACCTGACGTTAAAGGACCTCAAACTGGCCCTTAAGTTAACGAGTAGAATTCTGCTCGTTACACGGCTAACGACCAGTTAAGTGAGAATCTGTATGAAAATGGCAGGATTCCAAAGCGCTAAAATACCGCAATATATTCAAATGAAAAAGACCGATTTATCGAACAAAATAACAGAAGCACTACATGTATGAAAAACTAGTGTGGAAAGCAGCTTTATTGGAAAATTCATCATATTTCTCGCCCTGTCCATGTCTGTAGCGATTAGATGAGTTTGATATATTGCAGATACGCAACATAACCTTAAAATTATAGTTGCGATATCAAAATACAAACTTACTGGTAACGACTAGTTAAGTGAGAATCGGTATGATGAGAATGGCTGGAATACGATTTGGTTGACAATTACGACGATGTCAATATTTTCGACGATCTAGAGGTCATTGCCCCTATATGGCGTCCTAGACGTATTTATGTTCGTCCAAATCATTTAGAATGCTGGAATGATACAGAATTTGTTACGCTATTTCGTCTTCGAAAAGCCACTATGGAAACGATGCATAAAAAACTCTATGACCATCTGAAGAATTCAACAGATATTTACGTATTTTGTAAGTTATCTGTCGTAATAGAAAACAGAATACATTATTTATGTCAGCAAAAGGAATTAATTCAGGATTTACATATGCTTACTGCGCCTAGTGTAAGGCCTAAAATAAGATATCTTCCTCCGATCTACAGGAACAGTACACTTTCGCCTATGTGCAAGTTACTGCTTGCACTAAGGTACTACGCACTTAGCAGTATGTTATGGTACTAAGCCCTAAGCAATCTTGCTTTACTACATGTTCCATGGACAGCATTTAATTCATTTGCCACAATGTCGTTTCCTTTTCCTTCCATGTCGTAGCGTCGGTTTTTTTTAACTTTCCAATATGTCATATTTCTCTATTAAGGACACAAGACTCTCGCACTAACTTCTTGTAAAATTCGCGCATCTTTCACGTTTGTTTGCCATAGCGCCAAATAACAACTGTCTGCTTTCCTGATAGTCAAATATGGCGAACAGCTGTTTATTCAGACAGCATTTTCATTTGTTTCTATTGCCACCATAGTCGAAAAATATCGTACCTTCTCGTTTTCTCCAGGTTAACAAACGAGTGGTCTATCTGGCAATGACAAACGCAATGCCCTTAACGAGCACATTTAACTGGACATTAAAGGCATCTTCTCGTTTACTAACGAGAAGATTAACGAGAGATGGAAGAAACGGCCCGTACTATTTGACACTTACCTTGTTGCAGCGTCAGTTTTCAGTTGACTTGATATACAAGACCACAGTTGCATCTCCATGCAACTGGTTATAAAAATTGTAAGATATATATATAATACAAATGACAATATCATGTATAGTATGTTTGTATGTTGTACTGTTTATGGGACTTAACTACGGGGTCATCAGTCCCTAAACTTACAAACTACTCATGAACTACTTACGGACTAGGACGGCACAAATATCCATGCCCGAGGGGGGATTCGAACCCCCGACCGTAGTGGCCGTGCAGACCGTGACTGGAGCGCCTCAGTCTCCTCGGCCACCGCGGCCGGCTCATGTATAGTAGAATAGGGTATAGACAAGTTTGAATGTAGTCGGCGGTGTCTGTGAAATCTCTAAAGAAAGCCGGCCGCGGTGGCCGAGGGGATTGAGGCGCTCCAGTCACGGTCCGCACGGCCACTACGGTCGGGGGTTCGAATCCCCCCTCGGGCATGGATATTTGTGCCGTCCTTAGTTGTAAGTAGTTCATAAGTAGTTTGTAAGTTTAGGGACTGATGACCCCGTAGTTAAGTCCCATAGACTTTACAAACATTTGAACATTTTTTTTTTCTAAAGAAAGTTCCAATGTGGCAGCACTGGTGTAAGTAGCATTTTTCCATGGCAATATAAACGCTAATCGCTGACTGAGGTAATGGAGTTCTCGGTTAAGTTTGAGAAATGATAGTAGAAGTACAGTCTGACATATATGTATGACAGAGGGAAGCCACGGAGAATGCAGCGGAATCTTAGAGGGATAATTATCATTGAGGTAAAGCGATTGCTGTAGCGATAATTTGCTCTACTTCTGATAGAGTTCAGTTTGTAAATATCTAAACAGCAAAATAAAAATGTATGTTTTTAAATAGGGTCTATTAGTAAAGCATTACGACGTTAATTCCAAATAAAGTGCATCCCAGAATGTCAAAGTCTGATCACAAAATAAAAATTTCAGCAATACAATGTAGGCCTACTGAAGTACTTTTTTATTGCTCTTGTTCTTTCTACCCAAATAGGTTGGCTTATTTAAGATGCGTTTTCGCCTTCGTAATGGTAACTTATGTTAGAGGTAAGTATACACTACAGTAAAAGTAATAACTGCTTAATTACATTTATAACAGTATGTTTGTTGTAATGAAATTTCACGGCCTGTGGCTTATGAGCAGACCATTTTGTGTCATATTTAACGAAAAGTATCTTGTGTTAGAAAGCTCTGACTGCGTTCCACGTTAAACAGATGAAAATGTGATGCTTTCTTAAAATTTCGTTCACAAATTCTGCTAGCCCAACTTCAATAAAGTTTCTATCAAGACGAAAAGTTTCTAACATCGTTAAAAGAATGTATTTTCGTAAAAAGTCCATATTTACTCTGAGTAATATGCTGCCGCACAACAAACTTATATGTAAACATAGTACAGTTCTTCCTGAATACGTAGATGCCTACTCCATTTTTGTACACTGAATAATTAGCCTGATTTGGCTAGTTTAAAGATTGAACAGCTGATCTTGGTGGACATGACACACGGAGAACTTACTCAAGAAGGAGGGGAAGTAGCGAGAATGAACTACCTGATCAGAGCATAAGCTTCTAAGTTTTTGTCATGCGAAATTGTGAACTTACTCAGAGAAAGTTATTTTGCTCTGATAATCTTCTCTGGAGCATGTGTTCTTTTTTATTCACGCGGCCTTCTATCTCCTGCTTTGTCCTCCCTCTGTTATCTCCCCCTCCCCCTCTATCTACCTCTTCTTCCGTCTCCTTCAACTTCCTTTCCATCCATCCCCTTGTTTCCAGACTTCTCCGCTCCTACTGATATCCACAACGGTACCTGTACTTTACGGCAACATTTACCACATTATGCATTTATTCGAATCTCCCATTCGCCTACCTCCTCCATCCTCTTCTCTCTGCTCTTCCGCCTTTCTCTGCTCATCACCTCCCCCCCTCTCTCCATCTCCTTCTCCCCGCTGTCTTTGAAAAATTCTGCGTACCTGAAAACTTTCATGGTGAGTGATCAAACGGTGTCGAATTCTGTCGCAAGTTACCCTCCACCATGCACCATACGGCAGCTTGCAGAGGGTTATAAACTTCCACAGCCACTTATATACTCCGCAATCCACCATACAGTGCGTGGCGAAGGGTACATTGTACCACTACTAGACATTTTCTTTCCTATTCCACTCCCAAATAGAACGAGGAAAAAACGAATGATGTCTCCGTACGACCCCTAAATTCTCTTAACTTGTCTTAGTGATCATTACGCAAAATGTAAGTAAGCGGCAGGAAGATCGTTCTACACTCAGCTTCAAATCCCAGCCCTCTAAATTTCCTCAACAGAATTTCTCGAAAAGAATGTCGTCTTTCCTCCAGCGATTCCTATTTGAGTTCCCGGTGCATTTCCGTGACACTCGTGCATTGTTCGACCCTACCAGTAAGGAAGCTAGATGCTCAACAAAAAAAAAAACAACTTATTCTTTTCATTCTCCACTCCGAGGAGTGGAGCGGGCTGTTTGAGATCCGGCCCATAAAGAGTCGCGGTTCTATTCAGCCAATTATCAGACAAGCTGATAGTGGGGCAAAGGGGGAATCCCAATTGGAAATAAGTGGGAGGGGCTTACCAGTTCCGGCATACGCCTTACAACCAAGGAAAACCTCCCGAAAACCTTGGTCGGAACCGGGGGATTGGGACCAATTTAATTTGTCTCCGGGACTTGCCCCGGACTAAAAATTGGATTATCGAGAGAACACGAATGCACTCACGACAATCAAAGATCGGACGCCCGAGTTACATCTCGTAATCTCGTGGAGATCAACTCGACCAAAAGTGGACAAGCATCCCCCTACAGGAACCGCACCCGTGGGCAAGGTGTCCTGTGCGTCCGGGCTAGATGCTCGCCTCTGAACTGCTTCTATATCTTCCTTTAAACTAATCTGCTGCGGGTCCAAAACACTTGAGCAGTACTCAAGACGCGGTCTCCTTTACAGATGAAGTACATCTTCCCAAAATTGTCCCAATAAACCGAAGTCGGCTGTCCGCCTTAATCACAACTCCCCTTACATGTTCGTTCCATTTCATATCGCTCTGCAACATTCCAAATGTCCAAATGTTTGTTAAGCTTATGGGACTTAACAACGGGGTCATCAGTCCCTAAACTTACAAACTACTTACCAACTACCTTATACTAAAGACGGCACAAATATCCATGCCCGAAGGGATATTCGAACCCCCGACCGTAGTAGCCGTGCAGACCGTGACTGGAGCGCCTCAGTCTCCTCTGGCTCTGCAACATTACGCCTAGATATTTGAACGACGCGACAGCATCAAGAAGCTCACTACTAATGCTGTATTCGAACATATGGGATTGTTTTTTCTACTCGTGTGTATCACCTTACATTTTACTGCATTTAGAGCTAGCTGCCATTCTTCACACCAACTACAAATTTTGTCTAAGTCATCCTGTATGCTATTACAGTCACACCACAACGTCATCAGCAAACAGCCGCAGATTACAAGTTACTCTGTCCCTGGAAAAACACATACATGTACCAAATTTCATGGTAATCGGTAAAACGGTGTAGAAATCTACAGATTGATCAAAAGGTTTCGAATTTTATTGAGAGATACCCTCCGCCACGCGTCTTACCATGGCTTGCGGAACATGAAAACCGTCTAGATGAAAAAAAATACAGAAATGTACCAAATTTGAAGGTGATCCGTCAAAGCAATTCCTATCGTCAGCTATGACAGAGAGTGCATGTAAAAATTATCTTCGAATCTTCCGACTTCCCTTTGTAAATGCCCCGAATTATTTTTCTGCATACTTTTCCAGGACCATACCTAAAGAAAATTACTCCTCTCCATCGCTCGAATCTTCAGTTTCAGTGTTGACTTTATTCAAAAACAATTTCTTAAAATTTCCAGTATTCCAGTAGATTTTCCAAAATATTTTCTTCCGTACAAACTTTTTCCAGATGAAGACGCAAACAAAGGCTCGGTAGCACAGTGGTAGAGTGCCAGAATATAAATCCAAAGGACGAGGATTCTTTCCCCGCCAGCTCCTAGAATTTTTATCTGTCACTTTCCGCTTCCTTCATCTTTGGCAGTATAATTGATGTGGGAAACAGGACCATGCCTAGTAAAGCACTGTGGAGTTCAAACCAATCTTTGGGATTGTTGACTGCTTTACCTTTTTTATTTATTTATTTATTTTTTAGAAAGGCTCAGCCAAATCAGTCGAGCCGCCCGATTTTCGTACATACAAGCGGCAACTAATGATTAATTCTTACATTCATTAATGAGTTCTAAATACACGAGCTTTTGTAATGGGATGTGTTTTCTTTATTAATGAGTTAAGAATGTTAAAGGAAATCAGGTTGACGTAATGCGAGAACTGTTTGTTTAATAAGAATGAGTTAGGACTATATTTCATCATAATATCCAGGCGAAAGAACAATAAATCAATTCGTTTTCGTAATAAAAGCGTTTTGTTCTTGTAGATGACATGCTATAAAACTCGTTATTGCTTCATAAGAACAGCATGCTAGTCCTACCAATAGCTTCAAGTATGTGTGCAAATAAACGTAGGCCTAGTATATTCAACGGATTTCTTATCCAAATATCTGTACAATCCAACAAAACTGTAACATGTAAAACAATTTCGAAATTAAGGGCAAAAACTCATAGAACGTGGCACAATAAGTACCGAAACATGTCTGGATGATAAAAAAAATAAAACAAGGTGCCTTGCATTAAGCGGATTTCCTCACCAATTTATTACAGTAAATACGGAAGAAAGATGATTTGCTTCACAAGATGATCAACTCTTCAATTTGATTAGGTCAGAAAAGTGCATTGCACTGCGCGCGTTTCGGGTAGTTTTTTTTTATGTTTTATTTTTGTAGCAAGCACCGGCAGTTTGCTTTCAGTCGTCTTCTCTCTATATTACAGGCATGGCAAGATCAGCATCTCCAGTGAATTAGTTAGCAACAAAATTAGGGCGTCTGGTAATATTCAATAAATTCACGCAGGCTCTCCATGACTGACTCTACAGGCATCTTACAAGAGTAGTAGCTTTTCATCTTCTCGAACTTACAAATACCGCTTTCACGTTTATTCGACGAATTTGTTAGGGAATGATTATCACTGTCATTCCAACCTTTGTTAGAAAGCTTGTCAGATTAGATTCCTTTGTGTTTCTGTTTGCTGTTCATTCATGTATTAAACGAGATAAATGATCATAAAATTCTACTACCCACTGATGTTCCAACATCTACTAGAAACTGTTGTCTCTATGTTTGTTCTTAAATATTTTTCTTTTCTTAAGTTCATCCCTCTTAGCCATGACTACAGTTTTCTGTATGTGGTGAGCAACAGCTCATACGAATTAGTCTTGTTTTAGTGTTTCCTATTCGTCTGCACTAAGATCCCATAATGACGACAAAGATTTTTGGTTTTAGGTGCACCCTAATATGAATTACCTTTCTTCTTGTTTTGAGCATATTTCGGTAGCTATAGGTAAAGAGCAAACACAACAAATGCTAGAGTCTGTGCTTCAATAAATCGTGTAAGCGAATGGTGAGGATATTGTAAGTAATGTCGATAGACATCACAATATCATTTTCTAAAGATGCACGGTAGATTTCAGAACTTATGGATCTTTTCACTATTATTACACAACCTCGAAATGTAACTCACACACACCTGGTGCTATTAAGCATTAATATTGACTGCCTAGAAGCGACTGAATAAGTTGACTGATGTTAATATTGGGTGCAGATTATATATCTGTCACTGTCACAGAACATGCAAGACGGTGTTTGGGGAAAACGGAGAATTCAGCGTTTTTGTTTCAAGGGCGTTAATTAATTTACAACCCTGAAAACGAAATTATTTTGATTTTCATTAAAATGCAAATCATGTAACATATAAAACGTAAATATTATTCACTGTTATATATCAAATCTCTTGTCATTGATTGTAATCGTCTGTGACTAAGTAATCACAAACAATCGTTAAATGAGAACAATTGATCTTGAAAAAAGCTTCTACACTGATTTGAATAAGAATCTGCTATCAAAGTTGCATAAACTATTGAAATAAAACAAAACAATATCACTACAATATTTTTAGATCTTTTGTTTGAAAAACAAAACATCACGCATTTTGGAATTTTCTCGCATCCTTACAATGACCATTTCATTTAATGATCCATGGCCTGGATTAATAAGACAAGGCAACGACGAACATCACAAAATACACTGCACAAATTGATATGACGTAAGGATAACCGCATCAAAAAAGTAAATGTAGTTTTGGTTACCACACATATTGTATCACTTTCAGGATGAGATATAATTTTTTGTGTTGTCCATGTACATTGTTACTTGGTGTTGAAATATGTAATATTATTAACGTAAAAAATCAGTGTAGGAAGGGAACAAAAGGAATGCAAATTAACAGGTTTGGTCTTCTCACAAAATGACACGTAGAATACGTTAAATTACACCGTGTATTCGCTCAAGAGTCTTGCAGCAAAGACTGACAAAATTTACAGCACTACAGAAATTAATTAACAACATTTCACATTCCAGAAAGTTTATAACGAACACCATACTTGTATGGCAGTTTCTCTTTATCACATAAATAACAACAGTAAGAAACGATATTCTCAAGCACCTATCACGTATCGACGCACATATCTATTAAACTATTAACACGGTCAGTCCATCGAGGAGACTGTTCCTTGTGAGAAGATCGTTGTAAGGTTGCTCACTGCTTCACGTCAGAGCAGCGAGGAAGTCTCTTTAGCATTAACATGTTCACCGTTAGTCACACTCACCACACTGATTGCACTAAAGGTATTCTCCATACTAAAGAGTACTTGAAAGCCTTCCATGGATTTCAATTGTCACTAAGGAAATTGGCCAGTATGTCCTGCTATGTTGTAAGGAAGAAAAAAATGCCACTTCCATATACCTGAATTATTTTTGTGGATATTCCCAATATTTCATAAACAACTACGAGAAATTACAATAAGATTCCCGAAAAGTGGAACGTCACACAACAGCGAGATCTTTTCTGTACGTTTGATGAGTGTAGATTTAATGTTGACTAAAATACTTACGAATTTTTGGGTTGCTGTCATATAAAATTTTCACAATTTTGAGATTTTAAAAAGTACGCTGGTCTTGTCATTGTTGCTTGAGTTGGTCATTGTTGTATGAACTAGTCATTGTTGCCAGAGCTGGTCATTGTTTTTGGGGCTGGTCATTGTTGCTCATTTTTTAATATAAATACATCACAACATGAATTGTAGAAAGCTGTAAATGAAAAAAAATGAATTTATGAGTTAGGCTGCCAGTGGGCATTGAAATAAATCAAAGGGGAAAGTTTAAAATTTATGCCCAGCCAAGATTAGAACCTAGGTCTGTTGTTCACTAGGCAGTCTCATAGACTATGACAACAGTAGGAACACAGTTCACAACTGCATGTGATACTCTAGCTCAACTAACACATTGCTGATGTAATGTTATTACTGTCAGTTATTACTCGTGGCAGTTCGATAATTCCCGTAAGGGTTCGGACTTAGTGTGCATCCACATAGAAGAAAGCATCAATGTTGTCTTCAAATTTACGGATGATTCAGTTTCAAGATTTACGGCATTAAAAAGCTGTCTCAGGAAAGTATAGCCGTATGACCTGCCACGATAATGTCGATTAGCTGAAGACTAATTTTTTTTAATGAAAAATAAGTATTGATTTCTTAAGGTGTGATATTTTCTTTCGGCACTTTCATGAGTATGGTGCATTTCTTACGAAACTACTACTCATTCGATGCATATAGTTCTACTGTGTGTCCTGAGCACTTTACTTGCTCATCGCAAACAGCTGCAAGAGGGATGCCGAGCAACTGGGCCACTAGTTACTGCCTTAGACGGTGTGAGGATCTATTCCAAGACACTGGTTAGTTGTCTGACATAAGCGAATGTACACCTTCCCCACTGATCTCTTCTTTGGTCAAATAAGGATAATGAAAAACATCCTAGTCGACTGTGACCCTACAAGTGTGTGTTGTTGTCACTGACTGGGGTAATTGTCTCTCGCAAGATATGTAATGCCCCAAATAACAAGTAGCTACAAAAGGAAGTGTTTGATAATTTCGTTCGATGGAAACAGTTACGAGTGTTAAACTTTCAGCAATGTACTGTAAGATCTGTGTACATCCACTTTCCGGAAACCTTGTTTCAACATCATGAGCTGTTTATGTAATGTCACGTGATTTTCATGGCATCAGTAGACTATTCCAGTGCTGACCTGAAGGGTGTATTTGAGCTTGCCACTTGAGGGAAGAACACACAGAGCGCCTTTTAGGTAACGTTCTCCACATGTTTAGCCCACTGGCCTTCACATTTTGTCCACCCCTGCCACTGCACATCTGGTTCTTGCACTGGAATAGCCTAAACTAGACAAATAGTTTGTGTCATTACAATTTGACTAGCTGGAGGGATTCTGTAATCAAAAGGTTCAATATAAATTTGTACTGACCGCAAGACACATTTCTGACGACTGTTTCGATAGTTTAGCAATAATTTTCAAACCGTAAGATCACTTGCAGATGACTGTAGTCACGTGTGGGTACATACACAGTTTGATGCACGGAACCCACTGTAACTGTCGATTTTATGTACAGATTATTTGAGGTACTTGCCAAAAAAGTAAGTCTCCCCTCCCCCCCTTATTTTTTTTAAATAACAAGGGTAACATAGTTATATGAAAAACTTTATTGGTAATAGATACAGGAATGTTTCGGACATAGGCACCAAAAGAAGTGAATCACTTGTCATATCGTAGTATCAGCTTTTGTATTCCTGAGTCGTAGAAGTCTGCCACCTGGGAATGGAACTGTCAGTGACAGTCGACTTGAGGACTCGGTCGTTGTCAAAACGCTGACTGGATGTGGAGTGCTCACTGCTGGTGTTATGCTGCTCCATGACATGGCCATCCCCCTTATGGTTTGGCGCACAGCAACTGATTTGTCAAGTTCGGCTGGGGGCTGTTTGATCATCCAGCACACAGTCTTCATCTTGCTCCCAGCGATTTTAATATTTTCTGGCATGACAAGAAGTTCCTGTCCTCCAGCCAAAATATTGAGAATGACGGAGAGCTGAATACGACTGTCGCACACTGATTCCATTTACAGGCGGATATCAGAGTTGGTTCTATCGATGTGACAAGTGTCTCAATTCTTTTGGTGAATAATCCAAAAATAGCTCAAATGTTGCTGTACCTGAAACTTCCTAACAGATTAAAACTGTGCCGAACGGGATTCGCGGGCAAGAGCTCTACCGACTGAGCTGCCCTGGTACGACTCAAGGCCCTACCTCGCTGCTTTACTTCCTCCAGTACGTCTCCTAACTTCCAAATTTCACAGAATATCTGGCGGAACTAAAGGTGTGAGCTAGAACTGCGAAACGTGCCAGGATAGCTGATTTGGTAGAGAGGTTGTCTATCAAAGATGAAGGTCCCAGGTACGAATCCAATTCCGGTACACAGTTTTCAATGTGTCACGAAGTTTCATATGAGCTCACTCACCGCTGCAGAGTGAAAATAACATTCTGAAACGTTCAAACGTTTGTAAAGCCTAAGGGACTAAACTTATAAACTACTTAGGAACTAATTCCAGACCGCTCGGATACTCCCGCGCGGCTATCATTCTGAAGTTGCTGTATCTGTTTCCAATTAAGTTTTTCATGTCGCCATGTTGTACTTGTCATAAGACAGACGAGACGGGTTGTGGACGCAACTACGAGATTCTGAAGATGATCCAAAAGGATTTAAACATTTAAATGCAACAGTGTATGGGGTGACGCCCATTCACGTGGGCAAGTTACGCAATGTTAAAAAAAAATTCATTTCCAACCCGTTAATATGTTCGCCTGACTGCTGCATCGCTCCCATACTGTTCCTTCGAACTTCATTTCTATGTTGCGCCGTGCTCATCCGAACCGGCGTCACCCAAACCCTCTCAGAGGAATAAACTTCTCTTTTGGTTCAACAAAACCTTCTGATTTCTAATTTATTCAACCGATGCTCACACTGCCCACTTTCATCCTGGCACAACAGAAACTTTATGTTGTGGTTGCGTAGACTTTCCCGGCGTAGTAACTGATAAATTCATCTCGGGTATGCAGCCGGATACCGTCGTCAACTAGACACGATATTTCAGCAGACGAACTGGCTGCCAACTTCAGGTGAGAGCGCTAATACACTAACTCGCCGGAAACTGAGGAAGAACAAGAAACAGCAGCCCCTGCTGTTTCTTGTTCTTCCTCAGTTAATATTCATCTCGGCTATGCAGCCGGATACCGTCGTCAACTAGACACGATATTTCAGCAGACCAACTGGCTGCCAACTTCAGGTGAGAGCGCTAATACACTAACTCGCCGGAAACTGAGGAAGAACAAGAAACAGCAGCCCTTGCTGTTTCTTGTTCTTCCTCAGTTTCCGGCGAGTTAGTGTATTAGCGCTCTCACCTGAAGTTGGCAGCCAGTTCGTCTGCTGAAATATCGTGTCTGGTTGAAGACGGTCTCCGGCTGCATACCCGAGATGAATATTATTAGAAACTTTATGTTTTCTTTTTTTTTAGGTAGAGAAACTGGTCACCAGAAAATGTATCTTGCGATCAACACGAATGAAATCTATAAAGACGTAACGTATTTCGACTTTCATTTGTAACAAGGAGAATTGGCGATCACAGTCAGTTTTCATCGTCACTGGAGTGCTCTTGAGGGCTGTACACTGCGTTTCGTACGGTACTGAGCAGCGTTATCCCCCAGACTTGGCTCGGACACCACGTGACGGTGCTCCAGGATGCAGATGATGTGAGCCAGCTGGCCTATTGTACCTGTCCATAGGGTACAGCTCGCCTAGGTGTACTTGTCCATGTGGTACATGATGTCGCCTAGGTGTACTCGTCCATGTGGTGCACGATGCCGCCTAGGTGTACTGGTCCACGTGGTAGAGGAAGCGGGCCTAGGTGTACTGGTCCACGTGGCAGAGGGAGCGGGCCTAGGTGTACTTGTCCATGTGGTACAGCTCGCCTAGGTGTACTGGTCCATGTGGTAGAGGATGCCACCTAGGTGTACTCGTCCTCGCGGTAGAGGATGGCGCCTAGGTGTACTTGTCCATGTGGTACATGTCGCCGAGCAGGCGCTGTATGGGGATGTCGCCGATGGTGTCCTTGAAGAAGAGGCGCTCGACGGTGGCCTGCCGGACGGCGCGCAGGCTGGGCAGCAGCAGCAGCAGGCGGCCGAAGCGCGTGGGCTGGCGCGGGTAGCGGCTGCGCACGTAGTCGCCCAGGATGCACTGCGCCTGGTCCTGCAGCATCTCCACCGGCTGCACGTCGCACAGCCCCGCCGTCTCTGCGCCACACACAACGACCAACATATAATACCACCCAACAGGAGGGCAGTCTCTGTTACATAAAACTCGATACAAGATTCTTCGACTGCGGGGCCTTCCTACCAACACACCACCCACGATCGCTGCAACAACACTCTCTACTGTCTTCACTAGTACCACAGGACTCAATCTCTACTGATAATCTTATCTTACATCTTATAAAGTAGGCTGTATGTGTGTATTTATGTATGTAAGTTCCACATCTCCTCCTAAACTACGAGACCGATTTCGACCAAACTTGGCACACATGTTCCTTCATATCACAACAATCGCTGTCAGGGTAAGAATCACCTACGACACATTCGTAAGGAGATATGACGTCATAAACAATGAGATGCGCGAAAAACAGTTGTGTCAAACGACAATGTTGGACATTTTCTCCTAAACCACTGAACCGATTTCAACCAAATTTGGTACACATATTTCGTACATGAGGTAACAACTGCTGTAGGAGTGCAAACCACGTACGGCACATGACTCAGGAGATATAACGTCATGAACAATAGGAATCGCAAAAAAACTGCTACATAATGTGGCGAGACTTTATAATTACACTATATGAGAATGACCGTACTTGGCGACTTGCAATAAACTTTAAACATAATTTCAAACCTTTATTAAACTTTTTCTCGCAGGCAACCACATCAAAATAATGAAAGGAAAAAAGTTTCTCGCTTACTACTTTTCCGCTGTTCATGGAGCAAAACTATGGCAATCGGTATAACGTTACAATTTATAATTCCTACACTACAAATTGTAGCTGCAGGAAATTTTACAGATAGTATACACGCATATAGGTCAGTGTACCTTCTAAATTGTATCACAGCACGACACGTAGTTCATGAGAGACGAGCACATAAACAGTAACATTCATGTAAAAACCGCCCCTTCACCCACAACGTTTTAATCTATTACTTCTTTACTACTAATTGTATTCCCAAGCGATTTTACAGAGATACAGCCCTTATACAAATGAATGTATACCTGAAATATGGCATGAATAAATACATAAATACCCGAGCAACGCCGGGTTTTCATCTAGTCTAATATATAAAGCAGAGTGTCAGTATGTGTGTATGTGTTGCATACAAATCTACAGTTTTGATTCAATCTTTCTCAAATTTTACACAAGTAAGCTTCAATCCATGAGAACGGTCTCCGTAAGTGTAAGAATCACATGCGATATAAAGTTTACGAGATATGACGTCATAAACAATGAGATGCGCGAAAAACTGCTGCATTTTCGACAATGCCCCACATTTTCTCCTAAACCTTTGGACCGATTTCAACCAAATTTGGTACACACATTCCTTACCGTGAGGTAACAATTGCTGCATGGTTAAGAATCACATACGGCACATGGTTCAAAAGATATTACGTCATAACCAATAGAAATCGCAAAAAATGACATATAATGCGGCGAGACTTTCGAAATACACTGTATGAGAATGACAGTACTTAGCGACTTGCAACAAACTTTAAACATAATTTCAAACCTTTATTAAACTTTTTCTCGCTGGCAACCATAGCAAAATGATGAAAGGAAAAAAGTATCTCGCTTACCTTTTCCGCTGTTTATGGAGTAAAACTACGGCTCCCAGTATGACGTCACAATTTATAATTTGTACACTACAAATTGCAGCCTCATAAAATTTTACAGACTGTATACACACATATAGCTGAATGTGCCTTTTAAATTGTATCACAGTACGACACGTAGTTCATGAGATTTGCGCACACAAACAGTAACGCTCCGCTGTTTATGGAGTAAAACTACGGCATTCGGCATGACGTTACTACTTATAATTTCTACCCTACAAATTGTAGCTGCAGGAAATTTTACACACAGTATACACGCATGTAGTTGACTGTACTACATGTTCAGTGGTGGTTCTCTTCATGAGAAGTGAAAGAACACCACTGAACATGTAACAACAGCTGATTTGAAGTTGCAATTGTACGACATGTCCAACAGTTGTCTTACCCCCCCCCCCTCCCCCCCCCCCCTTTGCTATTGGTCGGCCATTTGGTAAACCACGAATTAGAGAAGTCTTTTCCTGCACATGTGCACTGTAGTTTTTAATGTAGGCCTGTAACTTGATAATGGCAACAAGTAGTGCCGAAACTAGTAGTGAAATAAAGTAATTTTGCTTTAAATGTGATCTAGGCTATTCTTCTTTAACAAGTGTTTCGTTTTCCAATGTTTTCTTTCGGAACAGACGCCACTTGTATACAAATAAATAAAATTAAATAAAAATGGCATGTCGTCCAAAAGCAAGTAAAGATACCTTTTATGAAACTGAGAAGTTGCAATTCATTACGAAATGTCGTTCTCATGACCTATGGAACAAGTACTAATCTAATCTAGTCTAAGCAAATTTCATCTTAGTTCTCTCATCGTAGGTGCTTATCAAGGGCAACAAGCGAAATGGGAAGAGGAAGCTATCATCTACGGATGGTCAGGGAGTGATAGGTGATGGTGACTTTTCTAGACTGGCCGTTTAATGCATCTGATGGAGCAGCAGCCTACCTGGCGTGAAGAGGATGACGGCCTTCATGCAACCGCACTCGCTGCCATCTGGCGACAGCTGTCGGAACCTGCCCATGATCTCCTGCAACACAAGCACACCCACCCTCAGGCAAAGTTCACACCAGAGGACAGCGAAAACGAGCGATTGAGCATTCGCAGGCAGTGTTCCCTGCCATTTACATGAATTTATCTTTTAACAAGGGCCAGGGACGTAAATAATAACAGGGAGGAGGCAGGGAGACAGAGTGTCCAACCCCCAGCCCCCTCTCTTCTGGAGCTATATTTATCACGGTATTTTTTTAACCGCTCACAGTGCAGTGCAGTGCACACTTGATCTTCAAAACAAGAAGGGAGCCACTGTCTACAGAAAATTCCATATGGTGGATGGCGGAGTGTACTTTCCTTACAGACTACAACACATAACTAACTTTTTATTCGTCGTTGGAGGTTCGAGTCCTCCCTCGGGCATGGGTGTATTTGTTGTCAAAATGTTCAAATGTTTGTTTAGCTTATGGGACTTAACTACGGGGTATCAGTCCCTAAACTTACAAACTACTTACACACTAGCTAATACTGAGGACGGCACAAATATCCATGCCCGAGGGGGGATTCGAACCCCCGACCGTAGTGGCCGTGCAGACCGTGACTGGAGCGCCTCAGTCCCCTCGGCCACCGCGGCCGGCTATTTGTTGTCCTTACCATAAGTTACTTTAAGTAGTTTGTAAGTCTAGGGACAGATGACCAGAGTAGTTAAATCCCATAGATTTAAAGGCATTTGAAAATTTTGCAATATGATTTTGACACCGTTTTAGTAATAATTAGAAGACTCACTCATCTATGATTGTTTTCATGCCGAGGGTTTTCTAAAACCGCAAGTCAGCATATGTTGCATGAAAATGGGTACTTTGCAATAAACTTTGACAGTGTTTCATTAATCTGCACGAAAGTTGACAGGTATATGTGAGTTTCAATAGGGGGAGGAGGAAGCGAACTCAAGAGGGGGAATGAACAGATGTCGAGGAACGGGTGGGAGGCTGAAGATATGGGGATGAGGAAATGCGAAGAGAGAAAGAGAGAGAGAGAGAGAGAGGACTGAAGGGGTTAGAGTGAGGGAGTACAGGTTTTTAGCTAGTCCTAAATAGAATGAACTTTCACTCTGCAGCGGAGTGTGGAGTGATATGAAACTTCCTGGCCGATTAAAATTGTGTGCCGGAACCGGGACTCGAACCTGGGACCTTTGCCTTTCGCGGGCAAGCGCACTACCGACTGTGCTATCCCGACACGACTCACGATGCCGCCTCACAACTTTACTTCCGCCAGTACCTCGCCTCCTACTTTCCAAACCTCACAGAATCTCTCCTGCGAACCATGCAAGACTAGCACTCCTGGAAGAAAGGATATGGTGGAGACATGGCACACAATTTTTATCTGCCAGGAAGTTTCATATCAGCGCACACTCCGCGGCAGAGTGAAAGTTCATTCTGGAAACATCCCTTAGGCTGTGGCTAAGCCATGTCTCCACCATATCCTTTCTTCCAGGAGTGCTAGTCTTGCATGATTCGCAGGAGAGCTTCTGTGAAGTTTGGAAAGTAGGAGGCGAGTTATTGGCGGAAGTAAAGTTGTGAGGCGGCATCGTGAGTCGTGTCGGGATAGCACAGTCGGTAGTGCGCTTGCCCGCGAATGGCAAAGGTCCCAGGTTCGAGTCCCGGTTCCGGCACACAATTTTAATCTGCCAGGAAGTTTCATAGTCCTAAATAAATTGAGCGTGGTAGCTTCTGTCCTGATTGTCCAATGGTGAGGCCTTCCCCTAAGCCGGAACTGTTTCCTTTCAATGAGAGATAACAATCAAAATAAAATAAAATAAGGAGTGTTATTATATTACGAAAACATAGAGAGGATACAATGACACACAATTACTATGAGCTGAGCCTCCGCCAGACCAAAATTCTGTATTCGCGCTGCTAATTGGACAGAGGCCCCAGTGTGTATGTTGGTTTGCTGCCTCGACTTGCTCGCCCACCTGTATGGTCTTGATCTCGAGGTTGGTGGCGGCGTCGTCGTGCGGCAGGCGGTCGCGCGCCTTGGAGCAGCCGAAGAGCGCGGACAGGTCCCAGGGGATGGACCACTGCGCCAGGTGCAGCAGGAACAGCTCCTTCCACGACTCCTGCAGCAGCAGCAGCTGCCGGCACACCACACGCGACGCTACTCACACTGCTCTAGCAACACCCACTTATCTCTAACTGATTAGATCCGTAGATCCACGTTGAGGAGATCCTCGTGGATGTGGAACATGTCAAGAAACAAAATTTACAATTTTGTATAGGATATGGGACCGTCTTTTGCAACTGCAAATTAGTCTGCTTTAGACCAGACACGTTTCGCTTTATTTTAAAGCATCTTCAGTGGTCAGAAATATTTTTATTATGTTTTTATCTTCATGTGTGATTTGTAGCACCTTGTCACTTGCTGTCACTGCTTATTTACACTATTTTACACTTTTTACAGTAACATTTCTTACGAAAGTTTTTGAAACATAACCATGTAATATCTCCACCTCTGAAGTTTTTTCATAAACAGAAAAATCTCATATCTTCATCACAAAGAAAGTTAATTAATAATACTGCCTGCCGGCCGCGGTGGCCGAGGAGACTGAGGCGCTTCAGTCACGGTCTGCACGGCCACTACGGTCGGGGGTTCGAATCCCCCCTCGGACATGGATATTTGTGCCGTCCTAGTTCGTAAGTAGTTCATAAGTAGTTTGTAAGTTTAGGGACTGATGACCCCGTAGTTAAGTCCCATAAGATATACAAACATTTGAAAAAAATTGTATAATTCAGTAAATACTCGGATGTAAAGGGTATACGTTCTTTCTGTCATGCTGTTGGATTTCTCAAACACGACATTGAGATCGTTGTGCAGTTAACAAACAAATTACTGGTGAGTAACAGTTTTTATCAACCAAAGGGTTTTAGCACGCAGAATGACAGGACAGGTATTCAACGAACTCACAGTTGTATAGCGCAATATGCTGACGCACATCTATGGTCTTTACGAAAAGCTCGAATATGACGATTTTTGTGGAATTTGCCTTATCTAAAGTTTTAGTCGGACCTGGAGCAAGCTTTCAACCATGCCAGGCACTGCGCGCTCGCTCCCGTCAGAGGTTCGAGTCCTTGCTCGGGCAGGGATATGTATGTATGTTTGTGTGTGTGTGTGTGTGTGTGTGTGTGTGTGTGTGTGTGTGTGTGTGCGCGTGTGTGTGTGTGTGTGTGCGTGTGTGTGTGTGTAGTCCTTAGCATAACTTATTTTAAGCAGTTTGTACGTCTACGGACCGATGAGCTCAGCAGTTTGGTATCTTATAGATTGTGGAAATAAAATCCGCTACCTGTCACAATTATTGGCGGTTTATTAAAACACTACAGGTTTCGGGCTTGTGCCCATCTTCAGGTGTTTACATTCAGTGTTGTTGAATATAAGTGTCCAGTTCTTGTTGGTACATTTCTCATGGATATTAGTTGAGAACATTGTAGTAACAGCAACATGATGCTAATTTGCACTCCCATGTTTCAGGTTTTGCACAGTACACTTTATAGCTGTCACTCCAAACATCGCCACAGTATAAAACTGTCAAAGTTATAAAGTGTACTGTGGCGATGTTTGGAGTGACAGTTATAACGTGTACTGTGCAAAACCTGAAACATGGGAGTGCAAATTAGCATCATGTTGCTGTTACTACAATGTTCTCAACCAATATCCATGAGAAATGTACCAACAAGAACTGGACACTTATATTCAACAACACTGAGTGTAAACACCTCAAGATGGGCACAAGTCCGAAACCGGTAGTGTTTTAATAAACCGCCAATAATTGTGACTGGTAGCGGATTTTATTTCCACGACCTAATGAAACTGCGTGCTTATGGAATATATTCCCAAATGTGCGATTGGATTCACGATTTTCTATCAGAAAGGACACAGTTCGTTGTAATTGACGGTAAGTCATCGAGTAAAACAGAAGTGATACCTGGCGTTCCACAGGGAAGTGTTATAGGTCCCCTATTCTTCCTCGAGTTTATAAACGATTTAGGAGACAAATCTGAATAGCTCCCTTAGACTGTTCGCGGATGATGCTGTCGTTTATCGGTTAGTGAAGTCAATAGAGGATCAAAAGCAACTGCAAAGCGATTTAGACAAAATTTCTACTTGGTGCGAAAATTGGCAATTGACACTAAATAAAGAAAAGTGTGAAGTAATACACATGACCAGCAAAAGAAATCCTCTGAACTTCAATTACGCAATAAATCAGTCAAACCTTAAGGTCGTAAATTCTACCAAATACCTAGGAGTTACAATTACGAACAACTTTGACTGGAGAGAACACACAGAAAATATTGTGGGGAAGGCGAATAAAAGGTTACGTTTCATCGGCAGAACGCTTCGAAGATGCACCAGCTCCACGAAAGAGACTGCCTACATTGCACTTGTGCGTCCTCTCCTGGAGTACTGCTGCCCCTTGTGGGACCCTCACCAGGTGGGACTGACGGAAAACATTGAGAAGGTTCAGAGAAGGGCAGCTCGTTTTGTTTTATCACGTTACGGGGGCGAAAGCGTCACGGAAATGTTGCACGAATTGGGGTGGATATCATTAAAAGAAAGACGTTATTCATTGCGGCGTGATCTGTTTGCGAAGTTTCAATCACCGACTTTTACTTCTGAATGTGAAAATATTTTGCTAGCACCCACATCCTTAGGGAGACATGACCATCCCAATAAAATAAGAGAAACCAGATCGAAAACGGAACGATTTAGGTGTTCTTTCTTCCCGCGCGCTATTAGAGAATGGAACGGTAGAGAAAAGTTATGAAAGTGGTTAATGAACCCTCTGCCAGGCATTTAAATGTGATTTGCAGAGTATCTATGTAGATGTACCCACGAAAATCTGACTGGGCGATAGAATTCACATGTCACTCACGTAGATGGATAAAATTGCAGTAGTATCGAGCTTATAAGCAATAGGAAGGTAAACTATGATTTTTCAAGGGAAAAAAAGGCCAATAAATATAGACTCTAAAATGCATATCTTAAGAGTAATGAACAGTTCTTCATCTTCGATACTGTGAAAAACATCTACTAATCAAGTACACAAAGTTGTTAAGGTACGCACTTTAGCAATCATGTCTAGTGGACATTTTTTTCTTGTTTTGAGCCTAGTGCATCGTCCTAACCTATGGACGGGCTGAGTTGGGGCTGACAGGATAAGGAAGACAACAGGCCGCTCCCGTCAGAGGTTCGAGTCCTCACTTGGTCATAGATGTCTGCGTGTGTTTTCTTTGCGTAAGTTATTTTAAGTAGTTTGTAAGTCTAGGGACCGATGAACTCAGCAGTTTGGACCGTTATGTTTACAAATAGTTGAACCTTTTGTTGTTGTTAGACGTGAGACAGACACGCACCTGGTCCCTCTTGGAGAGCGTCTGGAAGGGCGCGAGGCATCGCACCCAGCGCACCGCCATGAACAGCAGCCGCGCCGTCGTCTCCTGGAACAATACCACACACTCAGACACTGCTCTACACGGCTGTGACACAGACATACATTACTATACTGGAAAACTTGCCACTGTGACTGAAGTCTGATGCCGCCATCTTGCCTCACCTAACTTCAAAAAGTTTCCGTACGGTACTACTATGATCTTCTGATACGATATGACGTTGTAAGCTTTACTACTTGGTTTGAACATGATATGCATTTGAGCTAACACTACCGCATTTTCGAATAGTGTTATGAGAAGAACTTGTTATGTACGGTTAAACATTAACATCCAGGCAAATACTTTCTACCATTTTGTTGTGTTGCCAACATAATCATGAGAGGTCGGCGGGATGATAGGTAAAATTTTGCCGTTACGTACAGTTAAAGCAGAAGTGGTTATCTCAAAAGCACTAACAAGAATAAAGCTATGTGTTATCCACGACAAATAACACATTTATAACGGTCATACAATTAAAAGAGAAACCGAAGTTGTACGGAACTGGAAACAGATTACTTTAATAAAAACGGGAAACGCGACTAATTAGTGTGTGCGTCAGGGAAGAATATAGATTTCGTAAGAACTGTCAAAAGAATATGGGTACACTATTATAATGACCATACTACTGAAAGAAAATCCGATGTTGAATGAAATTGGTAACAGATTAATAACTGTAAATCAATGCAACTCTTTACTGTATGTGTTGAAGCTTACTCAAGCTTAAAAAATTTCAGCCATATACAAAACACGAATTTCCTACATGCCAAAACTCTAAGGACAGCTTAGTTACGTCAGTTCATCCGTATTTTTACGACTGTTTTCTGTAATAACTCACACGACTGCTTACTGGTTTATAGTATAGAAATATGGCGGCGAGACTTCAATGACACCAATGATACTGTATATGGCATTGCTAGTCTAGTAATATAAGTCTGACGGCTGCGAGCACACGACGTGCGGCTACAAACTACAGGGCTGCTGCTTCTTACACATTGAGTGCGCATGCGCCACAGATGAACCGTGCTGTTGGAGATGCCGCGCTGCAGAAGAAGCCGTCCAACTCGTGCAGTTATGATTAAGGCTGTTGACAATTTGAATCTTACCAGTGAAACTAATATTGGTGCCCAAGAAATATTGGAAGGACCATCTGTATTTCGAGGATGTGTTGTGAACTTTTGCATTTTTCCTAAAGGTCCGAATCCGCAACCCGGCAACGGTTGGTTAACTATGGCTGTGCTGCGTTGTAATGGAGCTGCAGTGAAAGCATTGGCAGGACTTGGGAGTGCAAATACATGAGATGTAATTGCATATCGTACGTGGAGTGTGTGTTGTGATGTGAACAAAGACTATGGGAAGAGTTATTTGTCATCTAACATGCCATTTATTATGTTGTTATGGTCTTTAGTCCGCAGACTGGTTTGATGCAGCTCTCCACCCTACTCTATCCTGAGCAAGCCTTTTCATCTCCTCATAAGAACGGCAACCCATATCCACTTGAATCTGCTTACTATACGCGTCTCTTGGTCTCCCTCTGCGATTTTTACCCCACACATTTCCCTCCAATGCTAAATTTACGATTCCCCGATGTCTAAGAATGTGTCCTACCAAGCGATCCCTTCTTTTAGCCAGGGTATGCCAAAAATTCCTTTCTCACCAATTCTGTTCAGTACTTCTTCATTGGTTATGCGATCTACCTACCTAATCTTCAGCATTCTTCTGTAACACCACATTTTAAAAGCCTCTATCCTCTTCCTGTCCGCACTGCTTATCGTCCATGTTTCACTCCCATACAAGGCAACACTCCACACAAATGCCTTCAGAAAAGACTTCTTTACACTTAAATTAATATTCGATGTTAGCAAATTTCTCGTTTTCAAAAATGCTTTTCTTCTCATTGCCATTCTGCATTTTATATCCTCTGTACTGCGACCATCACATGTTATTTTACTACTCAAGTAACAAAACTCATCTACCACCTTCATTGTTTCGTTACCTAATCTAATTCCTTCCGCATCGCCTGATTTTCTAAGACCGCATTCCATTATTTTTGCTTTGCTCTTGTTAATGTTCATTTTATACGCTTTCTTCAACACACTGCCCATTCCATTCAACTGCTCTTCCAGGTCCTTTGCTGTCTCTGATAGAATTACAATGTCATCAGCAAAACGCAATGTTTTTATTTCTTCCCCCTGTACTTTAATCCCTATTCCAAATTTTTCCTTGCTTTCCTTCCCCGCCTGCTCGATGTACAACTTGAATAACATCGGAGAAAGGCTACAACCCTGTCTTACTCCCTTCCCAACTGATGCTTCCCTTTCATGCCCTTCGAGTCTAATAACTGCGGTCTGGCTTTTGTACAAGTTGTAAATAACTCTCCTTTCCCTATATTTTACCCCTACTGACTTCAGAATTTGAAAGAGTGTATTCCAGCCAACATTGTCAAATGCTTTCTCCTAATCTACAAAAGCTAAAAATGTAGGTTTGCCTTTCCTTAACCAGGAATCCACGGAGAATCAATGAGATGGAGTCTCTTGCTGTATGGTGTAAAGGATTTGGATGTTGTTCAAGTGTAAAAATAATTGGTGATGTAACACACTATTATACCAATTGAATAAATGTGTTTGAAGACATATGTGTTTATTATTTGTGACCCCTCCCCCCACTTACTATCATGAAAATGTAATGACGTATTTTAAAATAGTCATCAGTAGCGTCAGCCACTAACCGCTGTCCCGTACATCGAGAACAGTAGCTGCGAACCGTTAAATCTCCTCAATAGAATGCGCCATCTCTGTCTGCAATAGTGTTGCCGATTCTGCCACACGTGTTTCGGTTAACTAAACTTTCAATATCGTTTTGTACATTGGAGAAACTGATATTTAGTTTTGGAAACAGCAGTAACCAGTTGCACTTTTATTTAGCGGTATCCTAATTTGTTCAGTATGATAACGGTTTGAACTCCACAGTGATTTACTAGGCATAGTACTGTTTGGAGATGGTATGCCGATGCCTGCCTCCGACCTTGGAACTGACTTAACCAGCCAGTCACAGGGGGACCTACAGTTTAACGTGGGTTCCGAACCACGGTGCTACTTAGTATTTTTCATATGAGCAATACTGCCAGAGGTGAAAGAAGTGCAAAGTGACAGATAAAAATCCTAGGACCTGACGGGGATCGAATCCGCAACCTTTGGATTTGTAGTCTGACACTTTACCACTGTGCAACCGAAGCGTACTGTTCAGTACAACCAGAAACAGCTCTACAACCTGGCTGGAATAGCGCCACCAGGTGTACACAGAATAGTGACTGCCAGCAAGGAGAGACTGAGAGTGGAGCAGAACATTGCGCGGACATATGCACCATATGAACGGTTGAGCACGAGAAAGAACTTTCTGAGGACATACGAGAAGCTCACCGTTTCACCAAAGAAGGCAAAGCTGGAGTTATTGGAGACGTCGACGCCTCACATTCGGGGATGGATGCCAGAAGCTGAAGAACTACCACCTGGGCACAATGGAAACTGGCTGGCGTGGAAATCTTTGAACAGATTACGATTAAGAGTTGTGCGCCCCAGAGAGAACCTGAAGAGCTGGTATTTTATAACAGCAGACACATCCTATGATGGCGGACAAGAACAAAATACTTAAATGCTCTTTAAGCCCTACATCCTGGACGAAGATTGATATCCTGCGTACCACTCAAAGCGCCGTGGAGGTTGCAAAGTATTGGGCACATGTAATATAAATACAATTTGTATCTATTTATATGTTTACTGATACGTATGGCTGCTGTAAATTTTCATGTTTCTGACTTGAGAATCATACATGTAATGAGGTACTTTCCGCGGCGTCCCAAAACTTCAGTACAACATTGCGAAAGCCGCCACCCTTATACACTGCAGGTCACAGAACTCGCATAATGCAAGGATTAGATACCTCGGGACTAGATCGTACTCCAAGAGATTGCCAGACCTATTGTGCTCATGGAGCAAGACAGAACTTGGGAGATATTTTGGGGGATATTCTGCAAAACGTGTTTCAGGATTTGGGGTTAAAACGAATTCATCATCACGTCATCATCATTTTTCTGTAGTATGGCCAGGTCCTTTACACCTCTACTTTCTACGATGTAAGTACTGCCATTTGTCACACCATTTTCGATCTGAAATCTCTTCCCCCTTCGTCTTTTCCCTTACACACAGCCCTCTAACGTTGTTTTCGTCTCCTAACTTTTATGACATCCAATAATTGCCTTTGTTTTCCCACTCTTCTACGTATCTCCTTATTTTCCACTCTGTCCATCCAGTTTATTCTTTCCACCCTCCGCCATGTCCACATCTCAGAAGTCTCCGGCCTTGCCCTGTCTTCCTTCCCCAACGTCCACGTTTCAGCACCACACAGAAGAAAACTCCATATGAAACATTTTATTAATCATTTCCTTAGAGCCTTGCCCATATTCCTGCAGAAAATTCTTCTTTTTCTATAAAGAGCTTCTTTTTCCACAGCTACTGTGGTTTTAATTTCTATACTGCTCTTCAAGTTAGTTTCTATTTTGCTTCCAAGATATTTAAAGCTTTGCACTTGTTCTAATTCCTCGCCATTCAGTATTATCTTTACTTTTTGATTTACTCCCTCTGTCGTTACTTTTGTTTTCTTTGTAATAACTTTCAATCCATAATTGTTTCCTTTGTTCTTAATGGTATTCACTGTGTCCTGAAATAGTTTTTAATGTTTTGCTAGAAGGACCAATTCGTCTGCAAATCTCAAACTCCATATTCTTCTTCCTCCAATTTTTACCTCCTCGTCCTCTAGTAGGCAGTGGTCCATCATAGGAAACAGAGCAGGTTGTCTTACTCCTTTTTCCACTTCCAACCAATTGGTACTTATACGGCTAACTTTAGCTGACGATTTTAGATTTAAATATAAAGAATTTATCCGTATTATGGTTTTCCAATCAACTCTCTTCCCACATTATAGATTCAAGCTTATCCCAATTCACATTTGTCAAATGCCTTTTCCAGATCTGTAAAACACATGTATCACTCCATTCCCTTTTCAATAAATGTTTTCCCCCAAATTCGTAAGAGTTCGATTGCATCTCTGGTCTCTGTATTCTCTTCAGACAGATACTACTTTGTTACCTTTTCCAGTCTTGTATAAATTGCGCCGTGTGAAATGAGGTTAATATTGTCCTACGCTCACTGCATTTCTTGATTCTCTGTATCTTTGCTAATGGAATCAAAACTGTTGTCGAAACGTCCTCTGGTCATTCTGCATTGTCTTATATTTTGTTACATAACCTCAATATTTCTTTTAGTCCTTCACGGTTCAAACGTATGAGTATTTCACCTGGTATCGTGTCTGCACGTCCTGCTTTCCCGTTTTTCATTGCAGTTATTGCACTCTCCTTCGTCCATGAGGACTGTTGGTCCTATCTCATCATCATTCACAGTGTTCAAAAATTCAAGTTCCAAGAAAGTTTGTTTGTGATCTGACTCTTATAAAATTAAACTCCGTCCAGCAGGCCTCGAGAGGCCAACTGGGTACTGACCGGCCGCCGTGTCATCCTCCATCCGAGGGCGTCAACGGATGCGGTATGGAGGGGGGCGCGGTCAGCGACCCATACAGTTTTCGTGACCGGAGCCGATACTTCTCAATCAAGTAGCTCCTGAGTTGTCATCAAAAGGGCTAAGTGCACCCCGCTTGCCAAGAACTTTCGTCATACCTGGACGGTTAGGGAAGGTTGTGTACCTTTGACCACTGTTAGTTCTGGGGCGCCGGCCGCGGTGGCCGAGGGGACTGAGGCGCGTCAGTCACGGTCTGCACGGCCACTACGGTCGGGGGTTCGAATCCCCCTTCGGACATGGATATTTGTGCCGTCCTTAGTGTAAGCTAGGTCATAAGTAGTTTGTAAGTTTAGGGACTGATGACCCCGTAGTTAAGTCCCATAATGATAAAAATAACAGTCCAGTTCGCAAGTTATTTTTGCAATTTATTAATAAGGCGACCGGTTTCGATCTAAGTTCTAGATCATCTTCAGACCTCGCTACAGATATTCAGGCGAGGTCTGAAGATGATCTAGAACTTAGATCGAAACCGGTCGCCTTATTAATAAATTGCAAAAATAACTTGCGAACTGGACTGTTATTTTTATCATTAAATAATAAGTTCGCTGTTTATTCCAAGAAAGGAAACAATGTTTTCCAAACTGATTAAGTTCCATAAGCTATGAAAAAATTTGAACATTTAGTTCTGGGGCCATCTGTGTTTGAAGAGGAGAACTACATGCTCTAGTTCACAGTTTTACCACAGAGGCAGCATATTCGCTTGTTTTTGTGGTGCTGTTTGGAAACATATTTCTAAAATACGAAGTTATCAATTTGCATCTAGAAAAGTAAGTATTACACCAGTACTTTACGAAGTTATTTTCTAAAGTAAATTATTTTCAATCTTAAATTAATCATTATTGATATATAATACTCTGAATTATCAGTGATACTTGTAATAAAAGTTTAGACTTGAACATAACCGGTGATGATGAGTCATCACTGGATTTGGAAGAAGAATGAAATGATACAGAAGACCAAGATGAAGTAGATTTAACTAACAAAATTTTTCACCCAACCTTCAGACAAGAAGAAATGAAAGAACAAGATTACGCTTGAGTTAAACTGCATATTGATGCAGGAAAATGTGTTAAATATTTTGCATCTCAAGTGTTAAAAGCAGTTGGGAAAAATAAATTTGAAGTGAAATTTATGAGACAGTACAGAAAGCATATCAACATTTTCAAAATGCCACTAATGGATGACATTCGTGTTGTGTTAAAAGAAGAAATTGTTTGGAAGTTCAGACGAGTACAACCATAACGTCGTGGTCAAATAAAATTTTATAATTTTTCTTCAAAATGATAACACAACAATATAAAAAAAAGTTATATTTTTGTAATATTTCTGTCTTGTTAAAGAAAAACGTATAATGTAAGGTCACTTTTAATACCAATGTTCTATTTTCTTCAGATGGTCAAAGGTACAACAGGAGATGGTCAAAGGCACAACCACTGCATGGTACCTTTGAGCAATTGCAGAATTCTACTAAAAATAATGTTTCAATGAAATTGCAGAACCGTAGAAGAATGCATAATTAGGGGAAAGATAGATACCGCCTACAGGAAAATAAAAGAGATATTTGGAGACAAGAAAAGCTGTATGAATATCAAGAACTCAGACGGAAAACCATTACTAAGCAAAGAGGGGAAAGCTGAACTGTGGAAGGAATATATGGAGGGCCTATACAAAGGAAATAAACTTGAAGGCAGTATTCTAGAAATGGAAGACGAAGTGGAGGAAGATGAGATAGGAAATTCAATACAATACTGCGAGAGGAATTTGACAGAGCGTTGAAGGACTTGAGTCGAAACAAGGCCCCTGGAGTAGATGGATATTCCGTCTGAACAGCTGATGTCGTTAGCAGAGCCAGTTGTGAAAAAATTGTATCATCTGGTATACAAGATATATGAGACAGGGGAAATACCCTCCGACTTCAAGAGAATATTGCAATTCCAATTCCAAAGAAAGCAAGTGCAGACAAGTGTGAAAATTACAGAACTATCAATTTAATAAGTCATGGGTGCAAAATACTAACACGAATTATTTACAGACAAATGGAAAAACTTGTGGAATCCGACCTCGGGGAAGATCAGTTTGGATTTAGGAGAAATGTAGGAACATGGGAGGCAATACTCACATTACGATTTATCTTAGAAGATAGGATAAGGAAAGGGAAACCTACGTTTTTAGCGTTTGTCGATTTGGAGAAATCTTTTGACTACGTCGACTGGAATACACTCTTCCAAATTCTGAAGGTAACAGGGGTAAAACATAGGGAGCGAAGAGTTATATTCAAACTATACAAAAACTAGACAACGGTTATTAGAGTCGAAGGGCAAGAAAGGGACGCAGAGGTTGGGAAGGAAGTGAGACAGGGTTGTAGCCTTTCCCCAATGTTGTTCAATCTGTACATTGAGCAGGCAGTGAAGAAATGGAAGGAGAAATTTGGAGAGGGCATTAAAGTGCAGGGAGAAGAAATAAAACATTGCGGTTTGCTGATGATATAGTAATTCTGTCAGAGACCGCAAAAGATCTGGAAGAGCAATTGAATGGGATGGAAAGTGTATAAGATGAACATTAACAAGAGTAAAACGAAGGTAATGGAATGCAATGTCAGAAAATCAGGCGATGCTGAAGGAATTAGATTAGGTAATGAGTCAATAAGAGTAGTAGATGAATTTTGTTTTTTGGGTAGCAAGATAACTTCTGATGGCCGAAGCGGTAGCATAAGCCAAAAAGAGCGGACGAACTAGGAGCAGCGGACGATTATGCCAAACGTATCTCGCTTCTAAGCGTTTATAAAGAAGCGAAACTTGTTAACATTCAATATTAATTTAAATGTTAGGAAGTCCTTTCTGAAAGCATTTGTCTTGAGTGTAGCATTGTATGGGAGTGAAACGTGGACGATAAGGAGATCAGATAAATAGATGATAGAAGCTTTTGAAATGTGGTGATACAGACGAATGATGAAAATTAGATGGGTAGATCACGTAACTAATGAGGAGGTGCTTAACCGAATTGGAGAGGAAAGGAGTTTCTGGCATATCCTGACTAAGAGAAGGGTTAGACTGGTTGGACTCATTCTGAGACATCAAGGAATTGTCAACTTAGCATTAGAAGGAAGCGTGTGGGGTAAAAATCTTAGAGGGAGACCGAGGGACGAATATAGTAAGCAGATTCAAAAGGATGTAGGTTGCCGAACGTATTCTCAGATGAAGAGACTTGCACAGGACAGGGTAGCGTGGAGATCTGCATCAAACCAGTCTGCGGACTGAACACCACGACAACAACAACATGAAATTGTTGAAGACAAATAAAATTAAGTACCATTATAATATGACAATTTTTTTACTGTCAAGTAACATAATAAAAATAATGTTTGAAATATTTATGGGTCATTTACAATTAAAAATATCAAAAGTGGTCAAAGGTACACAACCTTTCCCTAGCCAAGCCCGGCAGTGATTAACTTCGGTAATCTAATGGGAACAGGTGTAACCACTGCGGCACCGCCGTTGGCGCTGTGTCATATACATCCTTTAAATAATCTTCCAATCTCTGTAGGACGCCCTCACGATCTTTGTACACATAATATGTAATCTATAAATGTGAATGTCTGTTCGGTGTACGTTTATCACGTGTGAACCACAAGACATAAAGAGCTAATAATTTGTACAGTTACTAATGTCTACCTGGGGAAGGATTTAGGCACGGTTTTATGGCGATTGGAAGCTATTTGTCTATATATATATTAATGTGAATGTTCGGTGTACGCTTATCACGACCGAACGACAAGACGGAGAGACTTAAATATTTGTACAGTTACTAATTTATACCTGAGGAATGTTTTAGGCACGGTTTTACAGCGATCTGATAGATATTTAGTAATTTGAAGAATATAATGCGAAATGCGGAACAATAATTACTCTTTGAGTATTATATTTACTCTTTGAAAATGATTTTATTGGTTAAATTGTTGCTTGAGGGTTGATAATGATAAAAGGGTGGAGTATATTGGGATGGAAAGTTATCGGTGTATATAAAATTCTACGCGTGTGTGTGTGTTAATATGTCTCTCTGCAGCGAAAACTACAGAACGCAAACGAAGGTCTGAGTGTAATTGTCCGACGTCTCCCGTTGCACACCATAGCAGTTCCATGCCGGTAGCTCTAAAGTCGACAAAATATAAAAAAATTCGGACTGAAGGCCGGCGATGACGTTTGCGACTCTATAGCAAGGAGGTTACATACAGCGAAACGTGATGCCACAGACCATATCTTTCGTCTATGCGTGCTACATTGTCTGTAAGGATGAGCATATGAATAAGGAAATATAACAATAAATAAATAAAGCAGTAAAAAAGAAAAATCTTTTAATACATCTCTTTAAAAAGTCCATTTTACTTTTCGCGCATTACATCAAGTGATCGATCTGTGATATTATTACAATCATTATTGTTGGTTTCTTATTTCGTATATATTCTCTGATAAATGTAACATGTTTTTAGAAAAAAAAGGAGATGGACAGAGAGAGAGTGGATAGGAAAAGTATTAACTCAAGATTCCAATAAATAAATAAATACCCTGGCAACACCGGGTTTTCAGCTAGTATGAGTATATTTGAGGGACATTGTACCAAACTGGGTAAACTTATTTTGGGGCATACTGTGTAAAGCAAAATACTGAGGAAACCAGGGAGGGGGAGAGAGAGAGAGGGGGGGGGGGGGCAAGGCAAAGGAGAACCAGAAGTTTCCCAAAACAATGAAAATGTGACTGCAGAGTCGTCTGTCTAAGCTGCGACGGAGACCGTGTGCGATCGCGGACTCCCCTGGCGGCGCGCAACCCTCCAAGCATAGAAGGCGAGCGGGCTGCCAGCGAGTCAGGCGCATGCGCTGTCCGTGCTGGCTGCGTGCGAGAGGGCTGCTCTCTGCGACGTAAGCGAAGTAACAAGGCGCAAAGGAACCGTGACGAAGAAAATTTCATAAAACATCACCACATTAACAATTTTCATCTGACAAAAATAAAAAAAATCCATTACCACATCCCTCACTCATTAGCAGAAACAGTAAATCCCATTTAAGGCAACACTCATCTTAATACGTTATTTTCCTCCCTGTGTGTGCAAATGAGTGAGCGAATGAGAAAGTGAAAAAAATCTCACGGACGGCAGTATAAGCCATCTGTTACACGATGAAAATCACAGTCTGGAATAACAGCAGCAAAACACATTGACAACGAAGAAGAGGTTACAACATTCCGGCACTTAATTTCAAGCGGGAGGTGATACGTTAATTAAATTCTGAGTACCGTTTACAGACCTGTTAACTATCAATATAAGTTCGTTAAGGGATGCCACCTATACTTGCAGTGTATGGGAACTAAATACTCGCCGAAATTAGTTGCATTGCGGACACACACATACACATACACGCACACACACACACACACACACACACTAAACTACGTAAATATGGGGGGGGATGAGGGGGATAGAAACCCCCCCCCCCAGAACCCGAGAGAGAGAGAGAGAGAGAGAGAGAGAGAGAGAGAGAGAGAGAGAGAGAGAGAGAGAGATAAGAAAAGAAAAAGAAATCGTATAACAGCAATCTGGCAAAAGTAAAGATTGGAAACTTAGGGTGTTTTACCATAAGCTTTCATTGGAAAGGAGTGAATTAGTTTCTTCAACGGGAGTGGTAGATGGTAGTCTGTCTGGAAACTGACTAAAATTTTGCTCGGCAAGCAGATCTATCCCCCCCCTCCCCAAAGTCAAGTCCTAGTTACGCCACTGCACACACATACACACACACACACACACACACACACTCACTAAACTACGATTTCGCACCGAGCGAGGTGGCGCAGTGGTAACAAATGTTTGTGAAGCTTATGGGACTTAACTACGGGGTCATCAGTCCCTAAACTTACAAACTACTTATGAACTACTTACGAACTAGGACGGCACAAATATCCATGCCCGAGGGGGGATTCGAACCCCCGACCGTAGTGGCCGTGCTGACCGTGACTGGAGCGCCTCAGTCACCTCGGCCACCGCGGCCGGCGCAGTGGTAACACACTGGAGTCGTATTCTGAAGGATGGAAGTTCAAATCCACCTCCGGCCATCCAGATTTAGGTTTTCTGTGATTTCCCTACATCACTCCAGGCAAATGCCGGGATGGTTCCTTTCAAAGGGCACGGCCTCACCCAAAACTCCGAGCGTAAGCTCCGTCTCTAATGACCACGCTATCGACGGGACGTAATACCCTAAGATTCCTTCCTTCCTACGACTTCGTATAGTAGTACTGTCCACCTCTCAATGCCGTGTGCCCATTTCTACTCAGTCTCTCAATAAACAGTCCAATGTTGCTTACCTCAGATTTACATGTCCCATTGGATAATCTTCTCCTCAGGTCGTCCAGTGAAGGTCACAACATCGGTTGCAAAACTGTAAGTTACTGAAGGTATTGTTCTGTCTACACTAAATTAATGATGGCTATTATTAGTGTGAAGCCAGATTCACATTTGTCTTACGAAATAAGCGGCAATGAGCACTTTTCTGGATTGTGAAATCAAATTATTGTCTGAAACTTCCTGGCAGATTAAAACTGTGTACCGGAACCGGGACTCGAACCTGGGAACTTTGCCTTTCGCGGGCAAGCGCACTATCGACTGTGCTATCCCAACACGACTCACGATGCCGCCTCACAACTTTACTTCCGCCAGTACCTCGCCTCCTATTTCCCCAACTTCACAGAAGCTCTCCTGCGAACCATGCAAGACTAGCACTCCTGGAAGAAAGGATATGGTGGAGACATGGCTTAGCCACAGCCTAAGGGATGTTCCAGAATGAAACTTTCACTCTGCAGCACTACGTCATGCCTGCACTACGGCCCGCTAGTAACTGGTACTTTCCACCTCCTCGCGCCTTGGCGCCTGAACTCTACAAACTAGCACACTATTGGCTGAATGCCAGCGTCCAATGAAAATCACTTTTGAAAACACAACCTAATTATTATTAACCTAGCCTGTTTAATATTACTACTTATGACAACTGCCAACATGAATGTAATGACTGGTAATGCTGAAGTTATTGTCCAGCCTTTTTTAAACAATAAAATGTTGACACAAGAGAGTGGCAATTCCCGCCATAGAAAACACGGTGGAGTCCCGTGCTTCTTGCAGTGCTGCTAACCGCTGGCTTCCCACGGTTGGGTTAGACCATCTGCTGCTGTCGCAACGATTCAACCACTGCCTATCACCGCCGCCTAGTATAGCATATCTTGGGCGGCCGACGGATGCCCATACAGCAATAAAATAAAATTAAAAATAAATCGTAATAAAGTATAGCAGAAATGTGAGGTCACGCCACAGCCAGAAGGTCAACACACACACACACACACACACACACACACACACACACAATGAGATGAGGAATAGTCCTGGTGGTTTACGTTCCACAGACGTTCCGAGCAAATGCTCAAATAAGAACTACTGTAGGCGCAGTCGTTAGTTCGGTTACTTCTGCGGTCACGATTTATAGAATGATCTTGGTTTGCTTAAGGCAGGTGTATATCGTATTCCTTGCCGTTGTGGCATGTCATACATTGGTCAGACAATCAGGACTGTGGAAGACCGGTGTATTGAACATAAACGTTACACGCGCTTACAACAGCCAAACAAAGCCGCTGTTGCACCGGTCATCCAATGGAATACAACAACACGGAGATCCTGGCATGTACTTCTACTTATTGACGTAGTGTTATTAAGGACTCTGACAAATGAAAAGCAGCCTGCATCCATTCACGTTCATTGTGCATTATGACGGACTTGGGCAATTCTAGCAAGACAATGCTAAGTCCCACACGTCCAGAATTGCTACTTAGGGGCTCCAGTTACACTCTTCTGAGTTTACACGCTCCCACTGGCCACCAGACTTCCCAGACGTGAACATTATTGAACACATCTGGGATACTTTGCAACGTGCTGTTCAGAAGAGATATCCGCCCCGTCGTACTCTTATGGATTTATGGGCAGCCCTTCAGGGTGCTCGGTTTCTATTTCCCCCCAGCACTACTTCGGACATTAATCGAGTCCATGCCATGTCTGTAGTGGTCGGAGATGGATTGAGGCAGTTCAGCGTAAGTTAAAAAAAATAGTTTGTAAATCTATCGGACCAAACTGCGTGGTCGTCAGTCCGTAGCTTACAAACTACTTAAACTAAGGTAAACTAACCTAAGGACAACACACACACACATGCCCCAGGGAGGACTCGAACGTCCGACGGCGAGCAGCCGCGCGCACCGCAGCGAGGCGCCTTAAGGCCCCTACACACGCTCCGATTTATCGTACGACCAACAAGATGTCCAACGAATCAACCAATTGGTAGTAGCCTACACACGTTCCGACCAACTGCACGCAGCCCCACCCTGTTCTGGTGTCTATTTGTCGAACTGTATTTGTTTTCGTCTATGAATATCAAGAACACTGATGGAAAACCAGTTCTCAGCAAAGAAGGGAAAGCTGAAAGGTGGAAAGAGTATATAGAGGCGCTCTACAAAGGAAATGAACTTCGAGACACTATTGTAGGAAGGGAAGAGGATGTAGATGATGATGAAATAGGAGATACTGTACTGAGAGAAGAATTTGACAGAGCACTGAAAGATCTAAGTCGAGACAAGGCCCCTGGAGTAGATGATATCCCGTCAGAGCTACTGAAGTCTCTGGGAGAACCAGCCATGACAAAATTGTTTCACATTGTGTGTAAGATGTATGAGACAGGTGAAGTACCCTCAGACTTTAAGAAAAATGTTATAATCCCCATTCCAAAGAAAGTGGGTGCAGACAGGTGTGAAAACTACAGAACCATCAGTTTAATAAGTCATGGTTGCAAAGTATTAACACGAATTATATACAGAAGGATGGAAAAGCTGGTATCTGAAGCAAGCAGGAGTAAAATATAGGGAGCGTAAGGTTATTTACAACTTGTACAAACACCAGACAGCGGTTGTCAGAGTTGAAGGGCATGAAAGGGATGCAGTGGTTGGAAAGGGACTAAGACAGGGTTGTAGCCTTTCCCCAATGTTGTTCAATTTGCACACTGAGCAAGCTATAAAGGAAATCAAGGAGAAATTTGGAGAAGGAATAAAAGTTCAGGGTGAAGAATTAAAAACATTGCGTTTTGCCGACGATATAGTAATTCTGTCAGATACAGCAAAGGACCTGGAAGAGCAATTGAACGGAATGGACAGTGTGCTGAAAGGTGCATATAAGATGAACATTAACAAGAGCAAAACTAGGGTAATGGAGTGCAGTGTAAGAAAATCAGGTGATGCTGAAGGAATTAGATTAGGTAACGAAACAATAAAGGAGGTAGATGAGTTTTGTTACTTGGGCAGTAAAATAACAAATGATGGTCGCAGTACAGATGATATAAAATGCAGAATGGCAATGGGTAGAAAGGCGTTTTTGAAAAAGAGAAATTTGTTAACATCTAATATTGATTTAAGCCTAAGGAAGTCCTTTCTGAAGGCATTTGTATGGAGTGTTGCCTTTTATGGGAGTGAGACATGGACGATAAACAGTGCGGAGAGGAAGAGGATTGAGGCTTTTGAAATATGGTGCTACAGAAGAATGCTGAAGATTAGGTGGGTGGATCGCGTAACTAATGAGGAGGTACTGAACCGAATTGGGGAGAAAAGAAATTTCTGGTATACCTTGACTAAAAGAAGGGGTAGATTGGTAGGACACATTCTTAGACATCAAGGAATTGTGAATTTAGCGTTGGAGGGAAGTGTGTGGGGTAAAAATCGTAGAGGGAGACCAAGAGACGCGTATAGTAAGCAGATTCAAGTGGATGTGGGTTGTCGTTCTTATGAGGAGATGAAAAGGCTTGCTCAGGATAGAATAGAGTGGAGAGCTGCATCAAACCAGTCTCTGGACTGAAGACCACAACAACAACAACATTTGTTTTCGACTGTTCGCTGTGCAGACGATCTCAGGCATGGAAGTTGGTCGGCCGGCCGCGGTGGCCCGGGAGACTGAGGAGCTCCAGTCACGGTCTGCACGGCCACTACGGTCGGGGGTTCGAATCCCCCCTCGGGCATGGATATTTGTGACGTCTTTAGCATAAGGTAGTTCATAAGTAGTTTGTAAGTTTAGGGACAGATGACCCCGTAGTTAAGTCCCATAAGCTTAACAAACATTTGAACATTTTGAAGTTGGTCGGAAAGCGCTACACACGGTACAATTTGTCGTGTGAAGTGGTGGGGGAATCGGAGATCAGGTGGTCAGGAACATCCAACCGACCGAGAAGGAAAGTTGGTCGGGTAGCGCCTAAAACCGCCCAATTTATCGGGTGACCAACGAATTGGTCCAATAAATCGCATCGTGTGTAGGGCCCTTTAGACCGCTCCACTACTCTATCGCGGCATTTAGCGTGAGCCCGAGCGTGAGTTAAATGTTTTATTTGCTTCTCAATGTAGATGGTGTCAGGATCTGCCGAAGCTAGTTCTGGTCACGCCTCTGCTGCGTCACTGCGGTGCTTCGGTGGCATAACACAGCCGGCCGCGGTGGCCGAGGGGTCTGAGGTGCTCCAATCACAGTCTGCACGGCCACTACGGTCGGTGATTCGAATCGCCCCTCTGGCATGGATATTTGCGCCGTCCTTAGTGTTAGCTAGTTCGTAAGTAGTTTGTAAGTATAGGGACTGATGACCCCGTAGTTAAGTCCCAAAAGCTTAAAAAACATTTGAACATTTTGCATAACACTTCTCGCTGACACTTCCGCCTTGGGCTGCCAGGCCGGCCGCCTTGGAAGGTGGATGACGCAGCCGCGCCGGCCGCCATGTCTCGCTGCCGGATAAGCGTTGAGGAGGCCCCTTCGACGCTGCTGCTGTGCCCAGGGAGATCAGGAACTGGTCCGCATCTCGTCGCGTCGATGTTGCTGCCGGTAGCTAGCGAGATGTCTAGCCCCTCACTGTGGCATGACGTCACGCCGACCTCCCGAGTGGCTTGTCTTCCGGACTCGGGATTAGGGATGGGAAAAACCGACCGGTTAAAACCGATACCGGAATGTTTTGAATAACCGGTTGTTGTCGGTATTTGTTTGGTATCGGTTGTAACCTTTTTTTTTTAGTTATTGCCATGAGCCGGGTAAAAAACCGATACGACTACTTCCTGTAGTTGTGGTTCAAAACGTGTTTTTTGTAAATAACTTAAGAAAATTAAAACTAGTAGACCCTAATATTTAGGGCTATTGCTAAACTTTCCACTGCTGTGAAATATTAGGTCATTGCAGAAACCAAGAAAAGCGATCAGTGTTAATTTAAGAACAATCCCGGCAGTCAGAAACGTACAACAAACGCATAAGAACTTAAGAACTGGTGCAGCTATTGAGGCATCGATGCACCTGTTGCTGTGTGGCGTGCCCTATTAGACGACGCGCGTGCACCGGCAGTGTACAAGACTTGCCTCCGTCGGGTCATACGACAGCTCCTTGCTGTCGTCGCCAGACATCGGTTGTGTCTTAAATCGCACCATCCCGAGCCGCGGTGGCCAAGCGGTCTGCGGCACGCCAGTCACGGTCTGCACGGCCACTACGGTCGGGGGTTCGAATCCCCCCCTGGGACGTGGATATTTGTGCCTTCCTTAGTAGTAGCAAGTTCATAAGTAGTTTGTAAGTTGAGGGACTGATGACCCCGTAGTTACGTCCCATAAGCTCTACAAACATCGGAATTTGATTTTGCTTACACACACTCAAGAAGGCGTAGTATTGGGAGAGGACCTTGCAAAATATGGAAACATTAGTGATTTGTCGTATATCGTAAATTTACCGAAATTTTAACTAAGTTTCGGTTTCGGTCGAAACTAGAAGAACCGAAAATTCGATTACGGTATTCTGTTTCGGCCGCAAATTATGTTTCGGCCGAACTCTACTGGAAATAATAGCAATAAAAAACCGAAAACCGGTTATTTAAAAAAAAAAAAAAAAAACGATTATCTTGAGCAGTTATTACGGTGCGGTTAAACTGGAGATGAAAAGAACCCGTTTAACCGAAAACCGGTTGTTTCAGCGATAACCGCCATCCCTACTCGGGATACGAAGCACCGAGCGAGGTGGCGCAGTGGTAACACACTGGACTCGCATTCGGAAGGATGGTGGTTTAAATCCACCTCCGGCGATCCAGATTTACGTTTTCCGTGATTTCCCTAAATCACTCCAGGCAAATGTCGGGATGGTTCCTTTGAAAGGGCACGGCCGATTTCCTTCCACATCCTACCCAAACCTTCCGAGCGTAAGCTCCGTCTCTAATGACCACGCTGTCGACGGGACGTTAAACTCCAAGCTCCCTTGATTTTTTCTTCGGGATATGAACTGGGAACCGCTGACGATGACCACCGAGCTGCAACTACTAGTTGCCTGCTCGCTGCCGCACTGGTGTCCTGCGAGCTAAAGGTGCGTTCACACAGGTCAAATATAGTTGATCGAGTTTACTTGATCAATAAATGATGAATGAAAAACCTCGTGTGAACCTTCGTTTCAATTGAGATGATCAACTTTTTAGTGGATCAAGAAAAGATTGACAGAGTCAAACTGCCGGCCGCGGTGGCCGAGGAGACTGAGGCGCTTCAGTCACGGTCTGCACGCCACTACGGTCGGGGGTTCGAATCCCCCGTCGGGCATGGATATTTGTGCCGTCTTTAGTATAAGATAGTTCATAAGTAGTTTGTAAGTTTAGGGACTGATGACCCCGTAGTTAAGTCCCATAAGCTTAACAAACATTTGAACAATTTGAGAGTCAAACTTTTCCGTTCAAGTGATGATTCACGTAGTTACACGTGTAAACCCACTAGCAGTTTTAAAACTTCATTGCGGATTTAGAGCCGGTGTTTTCCGTATTGTTAAAGTATTGCATTTTCAAGTATCTCACAGAATAAGCGTCAAGCTGTCAGAAAGCGTGATATTGTTTTTTTTTTTTTTTTTTTTTTTTTTTTTTTTTTTTTTAGTATTGTACCATAGGCGCGAATGCCTGTGGAATCGTCGTAGGGATACTTACGAAGACAAAGATGTCCGGGAAAATGCTTTACGAGGTATCGTGAAAGATATGGGCATTAGCGGTTTAACCACTGACAAAGCAGACAAAGTAAAAAAAAAAAAAAAATCAAAAGTACAAAAAACAATATTCATCAGTGTCCAAATGAGAAGTGTGGAGTGGGAACGGAGGAATTGTATGTGTCATAACTGTTCTGGTATAAAAGAGCAGATATATTTCTGAATGGTGTTACATAATTTTCTTCCCAGATTCTCAAATGGTTTCGATATTCTTCCATGTCCCCTATCGATAGTTCCCTTTAACAAAGCCTCCGACGCTCCCAGACTGTTTCTTCTTAATATCCACTGATGCATCCAAAAAGACTTCGCGCACCGCTAATTTCAAAGCAATGTTGATCGATTTCAGTAGAAACGTGTGAACGACAACTGATTCAAGTCGCCTTCAGCTTTTGTTGATCAAGCAAACTCGTTCAACTGAACTTGACTCGTGTGATCGCACCTTAGGCTGCGGACTGCGAACTCCGAACTCGGACTCCAACTGCGACTCCGACTGCTGTGGAACACATGCTTTATATTTCACTCGGCTTGGCGGTGTTTCCCAAAAAAGCCCCGTTTCGAGTCACGTACGAGTCAACAACTCCGACACACGCCTGGTGTATTGACCCGGTCGTTACACACCTGCGGCTGTTGCCGTGTTTGCAGTTGTGGGCGGCTGCGGCCCAAGAGTCACGTACTTCATACACAACGCTGCTGCGGTATCGGAATGCGAGTCTCGCCTCAGCTACCGGATCCGAACTGGCGCCTCGCTGTTTGCTTCTTTCACACCGCAACTTTTCCGTTCATTTCCCTCATTTGGCAGAATTCAAATATTATGAATTATGTCGATCAGGACGATCTATTGACCCAAGGTCAACACGGATTTAGAAAATATCGTTCATGCGGAACACAACTAGCTCTTTATTCACACGAAGTGATGGGCGCTATCGACAAGGGTTCGCAAATCGATTCCGTATTTCTTGATTTCCAGAAGGCTTTTGACACCGTACCTCTAAACGGCGTTTAATCAAATTGCGTGGTTATGGTATATCGCCCCACATTTGCGACTGGATAGGGGATTTCCTGTCAGAGAGGACACAGTTCCTAGTAATCGATAGTAAGGCATCGACTAAAACAGAGGTGATATCGGGCGTTCCACAGGGTATTGTTATTGGTACTCTGCTATTCCTTATTTACACAAACGATTTAGGGGAAAATCTAAGTAGCTCTCTTAGGTTGTTTGCAGATGACGCCGTCATTACCGTCAAGTAAAATCATCTGAAGATCAAAACCAACTGCAGAACGATCTAAATAAGATATCAGTATGGTGTAAAAATGGGCAATTGACTCTAAATAATGAGAAGTGTGGTGCATTCTTATGCTTCGTGATAAAACGAATATTATTTTGTTAGTGGTCATAGTTCTTGTGATATTTACGTATTTACTACAGTACTATAAGAAATTCGAAAATTTTACATTGAAAAAATAGAGGTCGCTATGAATTTGCGTTTGGTACACGTTAGGTCATATGTTGCTGCGGATGAAATGTAGCTGAAATATTGAATTATTCTTCGAAGTTGGAAGGATGTCGCTATCTATCACCAATCTCGATATAATGGGTTGTATGTAAAGCACTTGTTCCCGATCTCGTGAGTCAGCGAAGAAAACGGGACGAAATTTTCATATAATCCCTTATATCTCATAAAAGATTGGAGGTATCGAAGCAAGATTTTATGAAATGATAATACGCAAAGTGAAGTTTATTTTGTCACGTTATTAATTTACGAAACTTGCATATGAAGATCGTAATTTATTGAATGAAGTAATGGACTTTTAAGGAGTCACGGAGCCGGCCGCGGTGGCCGAGGGGACTGAGGCGCTTCAGTCACGGCCTGCACGGCCACTACGGTCGGGGGTTCGAATCCCCCCTCGGGCATGGATATTTGTGCCGTCCTTAGTTGTAGGTAGTTCATAAGTAGTCTGTAAGTTTATGGACTGATGACCCCGTAGTTAACTCCCTTAAGCTTAACAAACATTTGAACATTTGGAGTCACGGATACCTGGTAAAACTAAATTTGCTTTGTCTTTATTTTTACAACGTCAGTGATTAATTTGTTTAATTTTATACCGCTTATGATTATTTTCATATACTACTAACTTGTCTTGCTCTCAGTATTACTAAATACAGTTTAATATTACGTGGTAACTGCAAATGCATAAAAACGTTAGTGGGAGGAATATTTGTAAACTCTATTGTTTTGACGAAAGCGGATTTTAGCGTTACAACGGAAGTGTCTGCATATTAACGAAATCTCATCACTGAAATATTACTCTGGAAAAAAGGGAAAAAAAAGTAGTGCTGTGAAATAAATAGCTTCTTGATTTGAAATTACATAAGAATTCGATATCGCAGTATGTTTTAATATGATATAGAACAAACTGATGAGATGATTTTATATGTATACATTCAAATTTCCGAGAAAAAAGGAAAATAATTTAGAGTACATATATTTTAGTTAGTGTGTCAACACAGAGCGATGTGTTTTTTTTATCGCAAACATCTTTCAGCCTGACAAAAGAATTCAATTTAGAACATCGTGGCTGCTTTACAGGATTCCAGTAAGTTAAATGTTTTTGTATTTCTAAGATTGAGATACAAAAAATAGATTTTTTTCGCCTGTTTTCAAACACAATTTTCATCATTAAAATATACTAGGGTAGCGGATTCGACGAGAGTTCTAATATATACATATTTCGTATACGAGCTACAAACAGTATAAAATAAAACACTTTCACTGGTTCCCCACTAAGTTTCAATGTAACTACACATTTATGTGCCCTACCAGACTTTTCTTCTTCTTCTGACAAACGTATTTTCACATCCTGTCCCTGACAACGTAACTTCCGTTGTTCCGACGTTAAAATCCGCTTCTTTTGCCAAAACATAGCAGACCTAACAAATATTATTTTCACTAACATTTTTAAGCAGATGAAATAGCAACAGAACGTTGAGTGATCCGATTTGTAAGGGGACTAAATGGCATGGTAATGAGACGTCCAGAATATTTAAACTAATAATACTGAGGACAAAATAGTTTGTACTTCATAAAACTGTCCGTTCTAAAATTAAATGAGTAGCTTCTTCACTTACATAGAAAAACAGCAATTTTCGTTTCACCAGCTATTGATGGCCCTTAAAAATCCCACTACTTCATTCATTAATATCTGTACTTTGTTAAATATTGGGATTCATGTGGAAGTATCGTAAATTGATCATATGAAAAAATAATCTCCCCTTTGCGTGCTATCGTTTGATAAAATCTTGCTTCGATACCTCCAATCATTTAAAATATATAAGGGATTTTATGAAAATTTCTTTCCGTTTTCTTCGCTGGCGCGCGTGATACGGAACAAGGACCTTACATACAACCCATTATCTCGAGATTGGTGATAGATAGGGACATCCTTCCAACTTCAAAGAATAATTCAATATTTTAGTTACATTTCATCCGCAGCAACATATCACCTAACTTGCACCAAACGCAAATTCATAGCGACCTCTATTTTTCAATGCCAAATTTTCGGATTTCTTGCAGTACTATACTGAATCCGTTAATATCACAAGAACTATAACCACAAACAAAATAGTAGATAGGTCTTCCTGAAGCTGAAGAATGCAGCTATAAGATGTGTGAGAATCAAATTTTCTTTACCGAATAGTGTCTTCACAATCGCTTGATAAATAAAGCAGTTCGGCCGTGCTGTGTGTCTTGGCGTCCACCCAGCGAAGCCGGCCTGCACGCTTCCGCACCCAATCTTGCACCGTGTGAGAGAGACGCCGTGTGTTTCAGCCGCATTCCTACTCGGCAGCCGACTGACGAGCGCGCCATCCGGGAAACTTCTCGCGAACCATGCTCCGTGTGAGAGTGGCTTTACATTTGATTGCGGAGTATGTATGTAGATGTAGATCTTGTTGGTCGTACGATAAATCGGAGCGTGTGTAGGGTCCTTAAATCTGCAGTTAGGTGTCGTCAGCGACTGCTATCGAGCGCCTTCGGCAGTGAACAAAAAGCGTCCCCGCCCACTGCCTCGGCTGGCCCCGCCCCCTCCGCCTTGACTGCGCCGCGGGTGACAATAGGCGCGGCGGCAGCCAGGCGCTGGGCGCAGTGCGCATGCGCGCGCGGCTGACTTCCCGGCTGGCTGGCCGGCTAGCGGTGACGCACCTGCAGCACCTCCCACGTGGGCGACAGCGCCAGCGCGGCCGCCGGGCCCGCCCCCGCGCCGCCCACGCCGCCGCCCCCGCCGCCCACCGACGCCGCCTCGCCCGCCGCAGACTTGGCGTGCTGGCTCCAGATGTACTCCTGCCGACACACATACACACACCTTGTAAAAAAATCCCACTGGCGTGTTTTACGGCCCACTTTAGCTTTGTAGTGTTATAAGTTTTTGCAAACATTTTGGATCAAAATAATAATCTAAATAATAAAAAATTAATTAATAAGAGTGTCTGAAACCCTTTTAGGAAAAAAATTATGTAGTTAAGCGTCACAGTCCAACGCGTTGCCCTCTACGCTACAGCTAACAGTTAGGACTTACGTTCTTTAATCTCATACTATTGATGACCGTTGTTAACTGATGTTAATATGGCATTTGTAGACACTAGATTATCATTTATTGTACGAAGAACGATGTGTTTTTGTTAATTCTTCAGCGCGCCATTGCTTTGAAATGACAACGTGTAAGTTACAATAAAAAAAAGTTAGTTACAATAAGAAAACCAACGCAAGATGGCGTATGGCAGAGAGAGTTCTGGGCGAGGAATGTCACGTAACATCTGCGAACGGCTGGTTTTCGTTAATTCAATGGAGGGTGTCAAATCTCCGTTATTTTTGAAAAATATGTCTCAAACGATACCGAGATATGAAAAAAACACAAGGGAGCTAAGTTGTAGAAAATTTTCTCCTCTACCAATTAGGTTATTCAGTTTTCGTGTCAGATGAACGGTTCGTTTGCAATTACAATTATATTACAAACAGCTTTTTTTTTTTTTTTTTTTTTTTTTTTTTTTTTTTTTTTTTGCTATTACTACCGTATTTTTTGTCCGAAAAATTTGAAAAAGGGAGGTTCTGGTCTCTGGCGGCCTACAATCATGTCTGTAAAATTTGGTGCTGATCGGTTGAACGGTTCGTCGTAAAAACAGGGAACACGTTATGGACAGACAGACCTCCCAAAATCGCCGTAATTTTTGCAAATATCTTTGAAACGCTACGAGATATGAAAAAAACATAATAGAGCAAAGTTGTAGAGAATTTTCTCCTCTGCAAATTCGGTTATTCAATTTTCGTGGCAGATGAATAGTTAAGCAGTTATTTTCATTTAAATTTCGAGCTTTCAAAAGACGATCGCAAAGGCCCACTTTTAGTGTTACTACCGTAACCTAAAGTGGGCCAAAATAACTAGACGCCCTGACTGCTCTGCTGTCGCGGGATAATTTGAATCTTCAGCCGGCCGCCATGGTAGTGGCAAGTATCACATAAATACGAGTGTTGTTAGCAGGTAAATCGTGTATTATATAGCTACTACGGGATATATACACAATAGATAGTCTCTTCTGTATTGTTTGACTATTGCAGTGTACATGAAGCACTATGGTGAAGAACTGTTCAGCGATTAAATGCATAAATCAATTTTGAGAAAGGAATAAAAAGATCAAATACTATCTTCCCATTTATATTTCTCAGGAATACAATTAGCCCTACTACTTGTGTTCAGAGACTTAACAGACTGTCAGTCAAGACAATATAGGATAGAATGAAATAAATAACAGGCTTTTACAATACTTGTAGCTCTTAAAAAGGAGCTACTTTAGGCAGTACTGGTGGACAGCAAGTTCAAAAAGTTTCATTTTATAATTGTGTAAAATAAGTACTGGAGTCACGAAATTACTTGCCTCACTGCAGTTCGAATTTTTGTTTATGAAATTAATATTAGCAACCTGTAATGTAGAATTTAAAGGAAGTCTGCTTTACATATAGGTATAACAACTGAAAGGGGTTTGCAGAATTGTGTATAGTTCCATATATTAATGAAACATAGCCGCAATGGATGAACTTCGTGAAGTTGAACCCTATGACAATAGTTATTGACTTTTGAGCAGTTCACGCTACTGTAAGGTATTTGGCTTACAGCATTAAAAATGCTAATATTCTTGCTATATACCCTAATGCTAATGTTAGATGCATTAGTTAAGAAAAAGTTATGGCATACTTCGTGTTCTTAAAAGAATTTTGTAGTGCCTGGTTGCTGTATTCACAACATAAGAAGCTATTTTTCAATTATTTATTTAATGGGATATTTGACTTTCACAATCTATTTTAAACGTTAGCTGTTTCAGGCAGGCCTGTTCGATTTTTTGATGATATGAAAAATCTAAATATTGGAGAATACAGCACTAAAGCAAAAGCGTAAAGTGTGAAACTCTTCCGAAATTAATGTTTGTACAAAAGTTTCACAATTGTAGAATATACTGAGAAAGTGCCAAAAAATCGTGTTAGACGAGAAATTCCTTTCATATGCTGCACTTAGAACGCTAAAAAACTACATGTTATAGTTCGGTTTCGTTAGGAAGAGGAAACGCTGTTGGCCAATTTCTACACCGTATGTGTAATAAATTTACACACAACCGATAACTGCTATATATTCAAGAACTTTGTAGCTGTTTTGAAGTTATATATTTCAATTAGACATAGTTTTCGTGACTTAGCTCAAATGAATAGTCTCTCTAATCAAAATACTCTTACGCACATTTAAAGTTGGCGCGGAAGTTTGCCACCACAATGGCCGCCGACGCGCTCTTCAATTTGTCCGCTGTTCGCAGTGGGCCGCTTACGCGACTCTGGGGGCTTGGTTGACACACACAGACACACGTCTCCGTCACTACGACCTCCACACGTACAAACTTGCAGTGTATAGGATGGCACGAAAGCGTGGAATCCCCTGAATAACTCCTCACGCATGCATATTTTCTCTAAAAATGTTAAATACAGAAATGAATTAGCAGCGGTGTGGACCATTACCATAGATTAAAAACCTATTAAAAGAAATTTCAGCGTTTGTAGAAATCTTCCCATTCCATTTATACGTGGTGTAGTACAGCAACCATGTAAGTCGAATTCTTGAATAAAACAAGGCCTTCATTGCAAAAATGTTTTATTTAATGACGCGTTTCGCCCGGTTAGGGCATCTTCAGATATCTGACAAAGAATAAAAATGAAACAGAACGTAGAATATTTACATAACAATATTTAAAAAAAAATGATTTTTTTTAGCTACATACCAATCTGAAACTGGCAATAAGGGATTGTGATAATGTACGGTACTGAAACAGTAGAGGAGGAATGGGTAGCATTGAGAGATGAAATAGTGAAGGCAGCAGAGGACAAAATAGGTAGGAAGGCAAGACCTACAAAAAATCTCTTGGATATCACAGGACATACTAAATTTAATCGATGAAAGGAGAAAATATAAAAATGCAGTAAATGAAACTGGCAAAATGGAATACAGACGACTAAGAACTGAGATTGACAGGAAGTGCAAAATGTCTACGCAGGAGTGGCCAGAAGGCAAATGCAAGGATGTAGAAGAATGTATAAATAGGGGAAAAATAGATACAGCCTTCAGGAAAATAACAAGAGAAAACATGGGTAATGGAGTGCATTCTAAGAAAATCAAGTGATGGTGAAGGAATTAGATTAGGTAACGAAACAGTAAAGGAGATAGGTGAGTTTTGTTACTTGGGCAGTAAAATAACAAATGATGGTCGCAGTACAGAGGATATAAAATGCAGAATGGCAATGGGAAGAAAAGCATTTTTGAAAAAGAGAAATTTGTTAACATCGAATATTGATTTAAGCATAAGGAAGTCCTTTCTGAAGACATTTGTGTGGAGTGTTGCGTTGTATGGGAGTGTAACATGGACTATAAACAGTGCGGACAGGAAGAGGATAGAGGCTTTTGAAATGTGGTGCTACAAAGGAATGCTGAAGATTAGGTGGGTGGATCGCGTAACTAATGAGGAGGTACTGAACAGAACTGGGGAGAAAAGGAGTTTGTGGCATACTTTGACTAAAAGAAGGGATCGATTGGTAGGACACATTCTTAGATGTCAAGGAATCGTGAATTTAGCTTTGGAGGGAAGTGTTTGGGGTAAAAACCGCATAGGAAGACCAAAAGATGGATACAGCAAGCAGATTCAGACAGATGTAGGCTTCCGTTATTATGTGGAGTTGAAGACGCTTGCTTAGGATAGGGTATTGTGGAGAGCTGCATCAAACCAGTCTCTGGACTGAAGACCACAACAACAAACAACAACTAATGTTTTATTTACTGTGTAGTAGAGGATGTTTAGATTAACATGCGGTCATAGGGTATTTTACAGAGACAATAATATGTAACGCCTTCATCTGCGGTAACAATGACCGCTGAAAACAAATTGACACATTGTTCAACTGAATCGATATTGAAATAATTTATATTCCAAGATTCACCTTGTATACCTCAGATCAAGGGATAACATATTATTGTCTCTGTAAGATATCCTATGATCGCATTTTAATCTACCCTCTACCACAGAGTAGATAAAACATTAGTACCGTACATTATCACAATTCCTTACTAACAGTTTCAGACAGGTTTGTAGCTAAAAAAAATTAAAATTTTTTTGAAATATTGTCATTAAATATTGTAAGTTTTGTTTCATTTTTCTTCTTTGTCAGATATTTGAAGATGCCCTAACCGGGCGGACGCGTCATTAAATTAAAAAAAAAATGCAATCAAGACATTCTTTCATTAAAAAATTTCAGCATTGGTTGTAAATTAACTTTTATATGTTATTGTAAATCGATTATCACTATGGAATAGTCATCCTCAGTGCAACTGAAATTAAAAGCACAAGCGAAAGAGAAGCACGCAAAAATGCAACACTGATTCACATAAGTACTACATCTGTTTTACACACCATGCAAAATCGATTAGAAACATTTCATTTATATATCCAACCGTAACGCATAGCTAAAATATAGGTGGCACACGCCAGCGTTGATGTAACGTAATCTGTTATATTCCACATCATCAAGTAGTCATAAATTAATATAATAAGGTAACAAAACAAACCAAGTGCGTGGTATAAAATAAATAAATACTGTATCATTTTAACTCTATTTGGCATGTAAGATGAAGTCATTGATTTGTTAAGCAGTGCCATCTGTAATTTCTGTTATAAACAAAACAACATTCAAAAGATGCATTTCGTCCTAACAAACTTATTTTCTTTTGATACAATTAACTTGTGGATTACATAATTGCCAAACCAGTGTCTACACGATCTTATTCTTAGTGTCATTTCGTCCACATCATAATAAATTGACAAATAAATGTAACTTCCTTGTGATTTAGATTTAAATTTAAAAAAACTTGTTCATAAAAATATCATAAATGGAACATAAAGGATCCAACCCTTAAATACATGTATGTTTAAGGAAACTATTTTGCAAACAATTTTACCACTAGATTCCTTACATATCATCTTGGTACTACTTTGTAGTAGCCGTAATACAGAAGTTGTAGAAAGAAAGTTATTTTTTAGCAACTAATGACTTTTATCAATATAGCGACCTATAAAGGTTTTGCAGACATCATTCATTCCCACCCCCATGAACCACAGACATTGTCGAGGTAGGGTGGCTTGCTTGCCTCAACGATACAGATAGCCGTACCGTAGGTGCAACCACAGCGGAGGGGTATCTGTGGAGAGGCCAGACAAACGTGTGGTTCCTGAAGAGGGGCAGCAGCCTTTCCAGTAGTTATAGGGGCAACAGTCTGAATGATTGACTAAGCTGGCCTTGTAACATCAGCAACATAGCTTTGCCATGCAGTTACTGCGAACGGCTGAAAGCAACGGGAACTACAGTCGTTAATTTTGCCGAGGACATGCAGTTCTACTGTATGAATATATCATGATGGCATCCTGTCGAGTAAAATATCCCGGAGGTAAAACAGTCTCCCATTCGGATCTCAGGGCGGGGACTACTCAGGAGAATGTCGTCATCAAGAAAAACAATACAGGCATTCTATGGATCGGAGCGTGCAATGTTCTAACCCTTAATCGGGTAGATAAGTTAGATAATTCGAAAAGAGAAATGAATAGGTTAAAGTTAGATTTGGTGGGGATTAGTGAAGTTCGGTGGCAGGATGAATAAGATTTTTGCTATTATCGTTAGGAGAGCCAGTCATGAAGAAATTGTTCCACGTGGTATGCAAGATGTATGAGACAGGGTAAAAACCCTCAGCCTTGAACATTGTAATTCCAGTTCCTAAGAAAGCAAGTGCAGAGAAATATGAAAATTACAGAACAATCAGTTTAATAAGTCACAGTTGCAAAATACGAACACGAATTACTTACAGACGAATGGAAAAACTGGTGGAATCCGATCTTGGAGGAGTTTGGATTTAAGAGAAATGTCGGAACACACGAGGCAATACTCACATTGCGACTTATCTTAGAAGATAGATTAGGAAAGGTAAACCTACGTTTTTAGCATTTGTGGATCTGGAGAAATCTTTTGACAATGTTGGCTGGAATACGCTTTTTCAGATTCAGATGGTAGCAGGAGAGAAATATGGGGAGCGAAGAGTTATATTCAACTTGTAGAAGAGCATGAAAGGGACGCAGAGATTGGGAAGGGAGTAAGACAGGGTTGTAGCCTTTCCCCAATATTGTTCAATCTGTACATTGAGCAGGCAGTGAAGGAATGTAAGGAGGGATTTGGAGAGGGAATTAAAGTCCAGGGAGAGGGAATAAAAAGTTTGAGGTTTGCTGACGACATAGTAATTCTGTCAGAGACAGCAAAATACCTGGAAGAGCAATTAAACGGAATGGACAGTGTCTTGAAAGGAAAGTATAAGATAAATATTAACAAGAGTAAAACAAGGGTAAAGGAATGTAGTGTCAGAAAATCAGGCGATGCTGGAGGAATTAGTTTAGGTAATGAGACAATAAAAGTAGTAGATGAGTTTTGATATTCAGGTAGCAAGATGACTTCTGATGGCCGAAGTAAAGAAGACATAAAATACAGAATGGCTATGGGAAGAAAAGCGTTTCTGAAGAAACGAAAGTTGTTGACATTCCAATATTAGTTTAAAGGTTAGGAAGTCCTTTCTGAAAGCATTTGTCTGGAGTGTAACATTGTATGGGTGTGCAACGTGGACGATAATGAGTTCAGACAAAACGATGATAGAAGCTTTCGAAATGTGGTGCTACAGACGAATGATGAAGATTAGCTGGGTAGATCACGTAACTAATAAGGAGGTGCTCAACAGAATTGGGAGAAAAGGAGTTTGTGGCATATCCTAAGAGAAGGGATAGATTGGCGTTGGTGGGGCACATTCTGAGACGTCAAGGAGTCGTTAACTTAGTATTAGAGGGAAGTAGTTTGGGTAAAAATTGTAGAGGGAGTGCGAAGGGACGAATACAGTAAGCAGATTCAAAAGGATGAAGTCGCTTGCACAGGACAGGGTAGCGTGGAGAGCTGCATCAAACCAGTCTGCGGACTGAAGACCACAAAAACATTTCATTCATTCAAGGTAAAATTCATTTTTTAAAATAGAAATCCGCTTTTTTGTATTGCGGATTTCGAAAAATCAGAAAATTTTACGTTCAAGTATGTCCCTGGCCATATCGTACACCACGACGTTCAAAGTCATTTTAAGGTCAAACATGTTCTCTCACTTGGGAAGGCCCATTGATTATTGTGGGCAGTTTGTGCAGGATGATCAACTGTCATTTGCAACTAAAAATTAGTCTAATTTAGACCAGACGTTTTTCCATTTAGTGTACTGTAAAGCTTCTTCAGTGGTCAACTGTAACGATATATTTTGTTTCACATTTTTGTATACGAGTTCTTTTATTGAAGTCGATAATGAACAGTCCTAATGCGATGGCTTTATATTAGTCTAATTATTATCAAATATTAAGTTTACTCACATTTTCTATATTGCCCTCTACATACGTTTTCTGTTGTTCTCATAATGCACTTACACTGACATTGCATTTTATATGAACCTTCTTTACCAAACCCGCCAGCAACTCGACGTTTCTGTGGATTTTTTTGGTGTTGCGAGATGCGTTTGTGCGTTTTTTGCTAGACAAAAATAAGACATAGAAATGGCGAGTTGCTGCCAAAATGAAGTGACAGTATATAAGCGCAGTGCGTGTGCATCAGAAACCGTATGAAGAAGACAACATACGAAACTTGAGTAATCAATATAGTTAATTATATTTACAGAGTATAAAGCCCTCGCAAGAGCACACCACAGAACTGCAAAAACGACTTAACAAATCTATATTTGCAATATGAGTGGTATCAGAGGTAGGAGACTTAAAAATTAAAAAAAAAAAAAAAAAAAGCTTGCGTACTCTGCTTACTTTCATTCCATAATGTCATATGGTATAATATTTTGGGGTAACTCTTCAAGTCAAGCAAAAGTCCAAAAGCGTGTAATACCTATTATTTGTGGTGTAAATTCACGGACATCCTGCAGAAGCCTCTTCAAAGAACTGAGTATATTAACTATTGCCTCTCAGTATATTTATTCTTTAATGAAATTTGTCATAAATAACATACCCCTTTTCGCAACAAACAGCTCAGTTCATACCTAATACTAGGAACAAAAATGATCTTCACAAGGACTTAAAAGCACATACTTCAGTTCAAAAAGGGATCCATTACTCAGGAACAGATATTTGCAATAATTTACCAACAACCATAAAAAATTAAGCTACAATTAAAGATCAGTTTAAGAGAAGCCTAGACGACTTTCTATTGGCCAACTCTTTCCACTCCACTGACGAATTTTTAAATAGAACCAAATGATGCATGAATCTGTATTCGTACTATTTGTATTATTACATTATAAGCTTGTGAAAATATTTGTACCTGAATTAGTATTATTATATTATCAGATTGTATGAAAAAAGCGAGAAAAGAGAGAGAGAGAGAGAGAGAGAGAGAGAGAGAGAGAAGGGACATGTTCCACATCTACGAGGATCTCCTCAGCACAGATCTGTGGAACGAAATACTAAACTAATCTAATGTAATCTTCATGATCGAGACCAATAAAACCATACAAAAATGTAAAACCAAATATATTCTTACAGTACAACACTAAAGATGGTTAAAAATGAAGCTGAAACCGTCTGAACTTCATTAGACTAATTTTTACACTTACAAAAGACGGTCAGTTATCCTATACATAAATGTACAATTGCAGCTGCGGAAAAAGAAGCCTTATCCATAATCATGCTCTTGGCCTTGAACCAGTCTTTGAAGGTTCTTTTAAACATGAAGTTTTAAACATGGCCGCATATTTTTCACCGAGCGTTTACGATTTTAATGGGTAATAAAGGCAGCTCTCGGTCGCAAAGATAAAGTCTATTTGACCGAAGTTTCGGCGACTTCTATGAGTGCCTTCATCAGAAAAATTCTAAAATTGCGTGTCACAAAATAAAATAAAGTGCAAGCGATGAGGCTTAAGTCAGTTTATAACAGAATATTACAACAGGCTGGCCGCTTCGGACTGCTCGCATGTGTGAAGGAGTCTTCAGCAGAGGCAGGGTATGAAGCCTCCTTCACAACTAAAATAATTTTAAACAGATATTTTTGAATTTGAAAACATGCCGTCATTGTAGTGTACCTAGCGATCCCAGGCAAGGCTGACAACCTGTGTTCAAACTTTTCTGCTTCAGCATCGTGTGCTCGCGTGTTTATTCAGAATCGCGTTTAATTGACAGATGAGTGTTGATATTTTGATTTATTAGCTCGCGTATATATTTTGCAGATTCGCCGTTAATAAACAGTTTAGTGTATTTTTCGAAGCTCGCTGTTTATCAAACTTTTGTGTCCTCGATCGTATATTTAGTCAGCTTCGCATCAAAGGAACAGTTTAGTGTCCTCGTGTGTATACTTAGTTTCGCGTCAAAGTTACAGTTTAGTGTATTCTCCCACAGTTTAAATCACAATAGTTGTACTTATTTGGAACATACATAGGTTTCTAGAATGGCTAGGAACTGTGACTGCTGGAAACGGATGGAGACAGAGTTGGTGACTCTTCGCTCGCAGCTTCAGGCGGCGTTGGCTTCGCTGGCAACGCTTGAGTCTGCGGTGGATGGGCGCCGCTGTTGTGGGCCGCTCGCAGGGGTGTAGCAGACGCCCTGTGCGTCTGTTGTGCCCTCCGATCGGCCTGCGGCTGTGGCCAGCCCGCTCACTGCCCGCGAGGAGGTAGCCCCCCCCCCCCCCCAATCCGTGGTGGATTGGGAGGTCTCCGCAGCGCGTGTCAGGCGGCGTAAGACTTTCCGGGGGACCGAAGTGATTAGTCTTACGAACAAATTTGAGGCCCCTTAGGGATATGACTGCTAGGGAGGGGAAGAAGACCAATATGAATTCCGTGTGCATACTGGGGAGTGGGGGTCATTCCAGATGTGGAACGGGTCCTTCCGGATGCCATGAAGAGAACATGATGCAGCCAGTTACAGTTGGTGGCTCATGTCGGCACCAATGATGTGTGTCGCTTTAAATCGGAAGTGATTCTATTTGGTTTTGAGCGGCTATCAGAGGTGGTAAAGACTGGCAGTCTTGCTTGCAAGATGAAAGCGGAGCTCACCATCTGCAGCATAGTCGACAGGACTGACTGCGGACCTCTGCTTAGGAGCCGAGTGGAGGGTCTGAATCAGAGGCTCAGACGGTTCTGCGACCGTGTGAGCTGCAAATTCCTCGAGTTGCGCCAAAGGGTGGAGGGTTTTCGGGTTCTGCTAAATAGGTCAGGAGTCCACTACACTCAGGAAGCGGCTACACAGGTAGCGGGTGCTGTGTGGCGTGCACGGGGCTTTTTTTATTTATTTATTTTAATTTTTATTTTATTTTTTATTTATTTATTTATTTATTTATTTATTTATTTATTTTTTTTTTTTTTTTTATAGGTTAGAGGGCCTCGGGAACAAATAATGGGTTTCAGTCTCAAAGGGTGTAGGTCAGACACAGGAAGAATGCATATCTAGGAACCATTGTTGTTACAGGTGCAAATTGTCGTACGTAGCTGTGTTGGAACGTTCCAGAGCTCTAAGCGCTGATAGAAAGTACGGAGGCACAAATCGTTATAGGTTCTGAAAACTGGCTGACGCCAGAGATACGTTCGGGCAAAATTTTTACAAAAGGCCAAATGGTCTTCAGAAAGGATAGATTAAATAAAAAACGGGGTGGGGTGTTTATTGCTGTTACGAACGATTTATCCTGCAGCGAAATTGAGGCAGATACTTCCTGTGAGTTGGTATGGGCAGTGGTTATACCTGACAATCGGAATAAATTAATAATTGGATCTTTTTATCGGCCCCCTGACTCAGACGATGTAATTGCCGAAAACGTTCAAAGAAAGCTTGAATCACATTTCAAACATGTACCCGAAGCATACTGTTATAATCGGTGGCGACTTTAATTTACCCTCAATATGTTGGCATAAATACGTATTTAAAACCGGAGCAAAAATAAAACATTGTCCGAACTAATTCTGAATGTTTTCTGAATACTACTTCGAAAACTTAGTTCATGGACACATTAGAATAGTAAATGGTTGCGGAAATACCCTTGAACTCCTAGCAACAAATAATCCTGAGCTAGTAAAGAGCATCAAAACAGATACAGGGATTAGCGAATATAGAGTTGTAGTAGCGAGACTGAATATCGAAATTCCCAAATGCACCAGAAATAAACAAAAAATATATCTATTCAAAAGATCAGTAAAAAATTCGCTTTTCACTCTTCTGAGTGATAGTCTCTAGTCTTTCAAAACCAAAATTGAGAGTATAGATCAGTTGTGGCTTCCTTTCAAAGACATAATATCAGTAGCAATCGAGAGATTTATACCAAATAAATTAATAAAAGATGGGGCTGACCTCCGTGACACACAAAACAGGTCAGATCACTGTTGCAGAATCAAAGAAAAACGCATGCAAAATTTAAACAGACACAGAATCCCCACGACTGGCAATCTTTTACAGAAACTCGGAATCTAGCGCCGACTTCAATGCGAGAAGCTTATAATAGTTTCCACAACGAAATTCTACCTCGTAATCTAGCAGAAAATGCAAAGAAAGTCTAGTCATATGTTAAGTATACTAACGGCAAAACTATCACTACGCGATAGCAATAGTAATATTACCGATGACAGTACTGCTAAAACAAACTTACTAAACACATCTTCCGAAATTTTTCCCCAAATAAGACGAAGTGAACACTCAAAAATTCAAACCAAGAACAGCTGCCAGCATGCGAAATTTAGGAGTAGTAAAAGAACTTAAGTCACTAAACAAACACAAATCTTCGGGGCCAGATTGCATACCAACTAGATTCCTCTCAGAGTATGCTGATGCAACAGCTCCATACTTAGCTATCATATACAGCCGATCACTCAGCGAAAGATCCGTACCCAAAGACTGAAAAGTTGCCCAGGTCATTCCGTTATTCAGGAAAGGCAATAAGAGTGATACCCAAAATTACAGGCCCATCTCATTGACGTCGATCTGCCGTAGGATTTTGAAACATATAATTTTTTGAACATTATGAATTACCTGGAAGAGAACGACCTATTAACCAATAGTCAACACGGATTCAGAAAGTATCGCTCTTGTGAAACACAGCTTGCCCTTTATTCACGTAAAGTGATTAGTGACATCGACAAGGGATCTCAAATCGATTCCATATTTCTGGATTTCCGGAAGGCTTTTGATACTGTACCCCACAAGCGGCTTCTAATGAAATTGCGTGCTTACGGAATATCGCTCCAATTGTGCGATTGGATTCACGATTACCTATCAGAACGAACACAGTTCATAGTAATTGATGGTAAGTCATCGAGTAAAACAGAAGTGATATCTGGCGTTCCCCATGGAAGCGTTATAGGTCCCCTACTCTTCCTTGTGTTTATAAACGATTTAAGAGACAATATGAATAACACAGACTGTTCGCGGATGATGCTGTCGTTTATCGCTTAGTGAAGTCAACAGAGGATCAAAAGCAACTGAAAGGCAATTTAGACAAAATTTCTACATAGTGCGAAAATTGACAATTAACACTAAATAATGAAAACTGTGAAGTAATACACATGACCACTAAAAGACCGCGGAATTTCAATTACACGAAAAATAAATCAAACCTCAAGGTCGTAAATTCTACCAAATACCTAGGAGTTACAATTACGAACAATTCAGTCTGGAGAGAACACATGTAAAATATTGTTGGGACGGCGGATAAAAGGTTTCGTTTCATTGGCAGAACGCTCCGAAGATGCACCAGCTCCACTAAAGAGAATGCCTACATCACACTTGTGCGTCCTCTCCTGGAGTACTGTTGCCCTTTGTGGGACCCTCACCAGGTGTGACTGACAGAAAACATTGAGACGGTTCAGCGAAGGGTAGCTCGCTTTGTTTTATTAATTTACAGGTGGGAAAGGGTCACGGAAATGTTGCACGATTTGAGGTGGAAATCATTAAAACAACGACGTTATTCGTTGCGGCGAGATCTATTTCCGGTTTCAATCACCGACTTTTACTTCTGAATGTGATAATATTTTGGTAGCACCTACCTACATAGGGAGACATGACCATCCCAAGAAAATAAGAGAAATTAGATCGAAATCGAATCGATTTAGTTGTTTTTCTTCCCGCGCGTTATTGGAGAATGGAATGGTAGAGAAAGGTTATGAAAGTGGTTAATGAACCCTCTGCCAGGCACTTAAATGTGTTTTGCCGAGTATCTATCTAGATGTAGATACCTAGATGGACATGAAAATTCTCAGTCGCACTGCTTATATTAGGTGTAATATCGGTGCAAAAATTGACTATTTTTTTCGTAGATCCTGTATATCTCATGTTTTAGTAACGTAAACTTTTTTTATGTAGTCCCAAAGAAAATCGTCGAGTATATTCAAATGAGGCGACTTGGCTGTCCATTTTATACTCCCTCTTCGACCTATGCAACAGTTATTAAATACATGTAGGTAATTTCTCACAATCGTCAGAAAATGAGCAGGTACACCACTGAACTGGTGCCAGACCTCTTTAAAATCATCACCAGCTACTGAATCGCTGCGACTATTTGTGCCTGCAGCAATTCCAGATATCTTGGTCCATCCACATTCCTCTCAATGCAAAATGTTCAACTATTCCTGCCCAAATATTCACATTTTGCCAGTATTGCGTGTGAGGTTGCAGATTTTGCCTTACAGATTTGGATGCTTCTTATTACTTCTAATCTACATACATACTCCGCAATTCACCGTAAGGTGCGTGGCGGAGGGTACACTGTACCACTACTAGGCATTTCCTTTCCTATTCCACTTCCAAATAGAACGTGGAAAAAAGGAATGCCTATATGCCTCCGTAAGAGTCCTAATTTCTCTTATCTTGTCTTAGTGATCACTACGCGAAATGTAAGTAGGCGGCAGCAAGATCGTATTACACTCAGCTTCAAATTCCGGCCCTCTAAATTTACTTAACAGAAATTCACGAAAAGAACGTCGTCTATCTTCCAGCGATCCCCAATTGAGTTGCCGGAGCATTTCCGTGACACTCGCGCATTGGTCGAACCTACCGGTAACAAATCTAGCTGCTCGCCTCTGAACCGCCTCTATGTCTTCCTTTAAACCGATCTGCTGCGGGTCCCAAACACTTGACCAATACTCAAGACGTGGTCGCACGAGCGATTTATACGCGATCTCCTTTACAGGTGAATTACATCTTCCCAAAATTCTCCCAATAAACCGAAGGCGGCTGTCCGCCTTACTCACAACTGTCCTTACATGTTCGTTCCATTTCATATCGCTCTGCAATGTTACGCCTAGATATTTGAACGACGCGACAGCATCAAGAAGCTCACTACTAATGCTGTATTCGAACATTATAGGATTGTTAGTCCTAGTTTCTTCAAATCTCCTTATTTTAGCGGCAATGAATTTTCAAATGCCTGTTATACCTTCTCGAAACGTATAATTAAACAACTGCACTACTTCGCTATACGACCTACTTCTACCAAACCCAACCTCTTACCATTAGCAAAGAAACTCTCTCTTTAAGAATGATAATTTCCACTCTGCAGCAGATATGAAACTTTCTTGGTGGATTAAAAATATGTGCCGGAACTGGGATTCGAACCTTTGACTTTCGTGGGCAAGCCTTCAAATTTTGGAAAGTAGGAGGCGAGGTACTGGTGGAAGTAAAGTTGTGCGGATGATGTTCAAATGTTTGTTAAGCTCATGGGACTTAACTGCGGGTTCATCAGTCCCTAAACTTACAAACTACTTATGAACTATCTTATACTAAAGACGGCACAAAATTCCATGCCCGAGGGGGGATACGAACCTCCGACGGGGAACGACCTCGCGCATCGTAGCGTAACGCCTCAATGAGCTCGGCCGCTCCACCGCGGGTTGTGAGGACGGAGCGTGAAGCGTGCCGAGATAGCTCAGCTGGTAGAGCTCTTACTCCGAAAGGCAAAGGTCCCAGGTTCGAATCCCGGTTTCGTGACACAGCTTTAATCCGTCAGAAACTCTCTCTTTGTTCTGTTAGAATGAAAGGACTAACGTAACATTTGTCAACAATTGCCGGGAAGAACTATTATGAAACACTATAATAAGGCTAGGCCTGAGTCAGTAGGTACCATACAATGACTGGAAGTTTTCAAAGCTATTCAAAAATTTTTTTTTTTTAAATTGGTCTTAAAAGACTGATTCAAGGCCATGAGGATGATTATTGATGACGTGTGAAGAGAAACTTGCACCTTTTCTTAATCTGCATTGATAAATGGGGGTTCGCACGAGAGAAACCCCTTGAACGTCATCGTCAAATCGCAGATTTGCAGCTGAATATCCTTTGGTTTAATCTTTTCAAGGATTCAGGAAGTTCTGATCTCCTTCCACGTTATTTTCATACGCATAATCGTATTCTACTCGCCTTTCTGATTAATTTGATGCGTCACACATCATATTTGTTAAAGTAATGAGAATCAGCAGTAATTGTATATGAAGAAGTCAATTGCGTTTAATGCATATCAAGTGGCTGGAGCTCACAGGTTACAAATACAGTTTAAAGGTGTGGCCGAAGCCTACGTTCTGTATCCCTGCACAGACCGTAAAAGTTCTGAGGCCGGCCGCGGTGACCGAGGGGACTGAGGTGCTCCAGTCACGGTCTGCACGGCCACTACGGTCGGGGGTTCTAATCCCCCCTCGGGCATGGATATTTGTGCCGTCCTTAGTATACGGTAGTAAATAAGTAGTTTGTATGACCCTGTAGTTAAGTCCCATAAGCTTAACAAACATTTGAACATTTTTGAAAGTTCTGAGTAGGACGATCGAATGTTTTTGTTTTGATATCCACAACTGGGGGCGGTCGGAACGACCACTGTCCGCCACCCATGTTTCCACGTGGGAACCAGGCGATGGAAAAATACGCCAGCGAGTGTGTGAACGGAGGCCCGTGTGGGGGAAAAGGGAAATGATTTCATTGGATGATGGCAAAATGTGGGAGGACCGTCGCGTTTTAATGGTGCCTCTTATTGGCTACTGGAGGACAGGTGCAACTTGTTCGCAATTTCGCCAGAAATGCAAAATATATAGGCAAGCAACGGAGCGAGGGAGAGGTCACTCTCTCTCTCTATCCCATAAAGGGCGAGACGAGGGAAAATTCTGTGAGATTTTTTAAAGCGACTCGTTGTGGTTTCGCGTAAGTGCCTTCAACCAACACCTCCTAGAAAATAAGGCCTCACAACAGGCAGTGCGACGTCACAACGAGAGGCCGGGAACGCTAGCTGACTGGCCGACTGCTACAAGACAGTGGGCATGCCCTAGAGGCCGGCCACTCAGCTAGCGTTCGCGGCCTCTCGGTGTGACGTGGCACTGCCTTGTCTTCCAGGTGGTGTTCGTTCCACGGCGCATTTAACAGTGCTTAGTGTTTGATCACATGTTTAACGTGTGATTAAGGCACTATCAGAGAGCGGTAGACACTTTGTTAGTCCATAATTTTGTTAGTTAAACGTCTGCGGACGATTTTTGAGTGGCGGATTTTGGTGGGCTAATTTGCAGAATTAGCATACCCTGCCAATTATAGTTTTGACTAGGGAAGAAAAGTAGCGAGCCTTGTCTTCACCAAGAGAAATAGAAAATGTTGGCTGATTCAGTTCAGCTACCATGAAAACCAGCTAATTTTTGTAGGTTTCAGAGACAACAGAGAACGCAGCGAAGGGTGTTTGCGAGCACGTAATGCAACTTTAGAAATATATTTCGAGCAGGTTAGGTTCACGCTAACTCCAGCACAACATTATTCTTGACATTACGGCGACAGCCTCTCGTCCGGTATTTCAATTTAATGATAGGATCACCTGTAGGCATGGCAACTTAGACTCTCTCAAACTAGTTTTTGTCTCTTGATTATTATTTGCTTTTCTTTCTGGTTTGAGAAGCAGAGCGATACTATTAAAGGATGTAGTGTATCCTATTTTTTATTGTTTTTAATTTTCATAATTTCATAATTTGCGTTTATTTCTGATTTTTTTAAGCTCATAGACACGTTTCAATCTTTCAGTAAATAGTTTTCTCTTTATTTCCGAGACAATGCCAATACACCACTCCCATACCCGGTTAGATCACTTAGCAGTAATTATTTTGTTTTTGTAGTTACAGGACTGGTTGTTTGGATCTTTTTGAGCAAAGTTAAGGATCACTTACCCGTCTTGAACTGAAACGTGCACTACATTGTGATGTCTAACCTGTCTCGGTAAATTTGTTCCACCTGTACAGCCAATCATTGTAGCGTATATAGCAGATCACTCCTTGTGCGAATTACAAAGTGAGATAAAACCTCCTCCCTGGGACATGGGTGTGTGTGTGTTTGTCCTTAGGTTAGTTTACCTAGGCTTAAGTAGTTTGTAAGCTACGGACTGATGACCACGCAGTTTGGTCCGATAGATTTACAAACATTTGAACATTTTTTTAGATAAAACCGTCTGACGAATACTGCAGACAACCGATGGGCGGAGGTTCAGACTTTCTTTGCATGTAAAACGAATCACAGATCTACGGCTGACATAATAAAGAAGGTCTACAAAGCACACGTCGGCAGCAGGGACCCGAAAATGGGCGTACATTCTCTTCTCCTAGAGTCAGAGTGACTGCCGCGCATGTTCGGAACTGCGACAGTAGCGATGCCTTGGATAGAAATAGAATGGAACTTACTTTGTGGACAAGCCTAGTATTTTATCATCATGGCGTAGCAAATGGCTCAAAAGTATTTTCTACATGGGATATTCTGAAAATCACATTTAAGTGCCTGGCTCAGGTTTCATCGAACCACCTTTATACTATTCATCTACCATTCCATTCTCGAATAGCATGTGGGAAGAAAGAACATCTGAGTCTCTGTGTTCAAGCTCTGATTTCTCGAATTTTATTCTGATGATTTCTACCTGTGTAGGTGGGAGTCAACCAGGGGCGCCGACTCCGCTGCTGGTGCACCCCTCACAAAATTTTTGGGGGTGCTCAGCACCCACACAAAATAAGGGAGGAAAATAAAGTAGCACAACAATGTGGAAAAGTCATAACTGTCAATTATGCATTTTTGCCATCGCAGTGTAGCAATCACGACCTAGCCGCTGGGCTGTTCCAACAGTGCCCCAAGGAGCACTCACTGCAGAAGCTTGGAGCCCGTTCGGAGGGATGGGTGGTGGGAGGGGCGAAAACACTGACCCCTGGCCGCACGATGTCGTAAAACATCGCGGGCCAAGCACCTGCAGGGCAAGTAGCCGAGCTTAATAATGACACATATACAGAAATGAACTGAAAATTGAATCCAGGAAAGAGGTTTTGACTATTCATTGCTCCATTCACGAAGCGCCATTGTCTGCTGAAGGAGTGCAGCCGGGCGCCGTAATAAAAGGCGTCACGTTTGCAGGATCTGCGCTTTGTCGCCATATAAATAACCGCTGTTTCAATGGTTTTCTGAAAGTTATACAAGTGGAGCATGGGTATATATCTTGGTACAGTACGTTGACTTAGTTGTCTTTAATTTGTTTGTCAATCATGAGGAAATATGTCTATCTAAATGAAAGGGGCAAAGTTCATTGTCGAATAGATTAAAACTGGATATTAAGTTTAGCGTTCCGTACTCACATAAGTATGCACTTTAAGAAATTAGTCATTGTAGGGCTAAGAGCATCTAATAATAGAGATGCGGGACCAGATCAAAGTATTTATGAAAGAGTTTCGTCTATCTGAGAGGCATATATATAACGAAATTGTAACATACTTCAATCGTCTGATTCGTTTTAAACTTCTTAAAATTTCCTGCTAATTTTGAAATTAACGATTTTTTTTATTTCTCATTTTGTTTTCTATAATATTGAATCTACCACAGTTGAAGTACTGTTAATAATATCATTGTATGATCTCTCTCGTTTTTCTCGAGATATCAAATCATGGAATGTTATTACTACTGACAGAGCGACAAATATGAATGTTACGTTTTTTAGGTTGCAAGCAAAAATCAGCGAAATTGGCCACTGCTTGGCCCATTCTTTGAATCTTGTGGCGGAAAAGGTAATTGAAAATGAAACCACGAGCACCCACACTGATTATCAAAACTCGGCGCCCCTGGAGTCAACAGTATATCTTTGCATTCGGAGGAGAAAGTTGGCGATTGGAGTCTGGTAAGTAGCCCACGCCGCAACGATAAACGCCGTTGTAATGATTCCCATCCCAGATTCTGTATCATTTCTGTTACGCTGTCTGCCCTGTATCATGACAATACAAAACGAGGTTGCCCTTCTTTGGACTCTTTCGATGGCTTTCGTCAGACCCACTTGATAAGGATCCCTCACTGGGCAGCAATACTCCAAATGAGGATGGACAATGATGAGCGCGGAAGCCTAAAATCTTACATGAGTGTTGACATCAGTAACAGCCCCACAGGAGTCAGCGTTCTGTGGCGATCAGCTGAACTACACAGCGTAAGACCGCGTAGTACGTGTGCGACAAAAGAGAGATTCAGCGCGCTACAAGCAGCGACATGGCCGTGTGTCCTACGTGAGCGCGACAGATTCTTGCTACAAGATGGCCGCTAGAACCGATCAGCTGTTTCTAAAATTTGGCACCTGTAAACCGTAGAATAACGAGAACTCTAGAGTAACGCAATAAAGTTTTATTTACTTTGGGAAATAGGATGTAAATGAGTGCTGTGCATTAAATTTACAAAGTGAAGAATGTTCGTGGCCTATTTCATTCAGAACTTCAAATACGAAAATAGACAGTGAAAAGCACCAGCCAAATACAACGACGACTACAGATACTTTAGAGTTTTTATTTTGTGACTACAAACCATCAACAACTGAAAAAGTTCAAAATGAGTCTTATTGTAATACGACAGTAAACCATTTAATCTCGTGTGACACCCTAGTTTTGTCTCTCTCTCTCTCTCTCTCTCTGGAGTAAGTTTGTTGTTGCTGCAAATGCTTAAAAAGCACACAAATGTAATTGTTCAAAACACGTTCATCATTGTGTAAGTCAAACTACCACTCACAATAAAAGCAAAAGATTGACGTATTAGAAACAATTTATAAATTTAACTTCAGTCGTAAATTTAAGCGATAGTTGTTTTTTGACACATTATTATACCACTCAAATTCTTTATTATATGTACTTTTATATTCTGTTATCTCAGAAACAGTTGCAGTTTCATAAACCTCAGGGATTATTAGCTCGCAGAATTCTTGCGAGATCCTTCATAGCCGGCCGCGGTGGCCGAGGGGACTGAGGCGCGTCAGTCACGGTCTGCACGGCCACTACGGTCGGGGGTTCGAATCCCCCCTCGGGCATGGATATTTGTGCCGTCCTTAGTATTAGCTAGTTCATAAGTAGTTTGTAAGTTTAGGGACTGATGACCCCGTAGTTAAGTCCCATAAAAAAAAAAAAAAAAAGTTCCTTCATAACCTCGACTAGCAGACGATTCTCAGCGAACAGTAAACTTTGTCGCGCGTGCGACAGCGACAAGATTCAAACGCGTTTGAATTCAAACGTCGCCACTCGACGCGGACGACAGGCAGCATGCCGCATGCAGCTCAGCTACGACACTTCTGTAACTATACATGCAGTTGTATTTTGCCGCTTGAAGCTGAGCGCTCTGTCGCGTGCTTTTGTCGCTCACGTAGGACATAGCCTAACAAGCACACATAGGGAACCCAGAGGCTGTCTGAGTATGGTGTCGGGCTGTGGGCTGCTCACCTGGCACTTCTCCGCGGACATGAGTATGTGCAGCAGGCCGGGCGGCGGCGGCTGGTGGTGGGCGAGGAACATGTGCGGGGGCGGCTGCGGCGCCGGGGGCGGCGGCGGCGGGGGCGGCTGCAGCTGCAGCTTGCCGGAGGCGGCGTCGACGGCGGCGGCGGCGGCCGCGGCGGCTGCGGCGGCGGCGGCGGCGGCGGAGCCCGGGGGCGGCGCCACGTGCGGGGGCGGCACCTGCGGGGGCGGCAGCAGCAGCGGCGGCAGCTCCTTGACGAGCGGCGGCGGCGGCCCGCCCGCGCCGTGCCCGTGGCCGTGGCCGTGCGGCGGAGGGTGCTTGGGCTTCCGCGGGCCGCGCTCGTGCTGCACTGCTGCAACACGCGCACCCGCACACTCACTCGCCGTCTGCCCCGCGCCGCGCCAACTCTAGCTGCGCGCTGGGACACTGCGTGGCACGGCGTCTGTCCAACGACAGGGTGGAGCGGGTCGAGCCAACACCGTCTGGAGAGTACCATCATACAGAGTACACCACTAGGATCGCTAGCTGACTGTCTGGCATCTAGCATCTGGTGCACAGCACACTTCTTCATACTGGCCAGCCAGTCAGCTAGCCACTTGGTGTAACGTGACATGGGCTGTTGTGAGGCCTTGTCTGTAGACAGTGTTGGTCTTGTTAGCTGACTGGACCTGCCAAGCAGATATCCATGCCCTGGGTCATCCGAGCCACAAGGCCAACGGGAAAGAAAATCCGCAGCATGCATGATCGAGAGAGGGCTGAGCCATAGCGATGACTAGCTGACTAGCTGCCCGCTGGAGCATGGCCCACTGTCTCGTTGCGGCCAGCCAGTCAGCTAGCTAATGCAGCCTACTCGGTCTGTTGTGACACAGGCTGTTGGGAAGCCTTGTCTTTAGACAGTGTTAGTCGTGCTAGCTCACTGGATGTGTCCAGCAGTGGGTGCTTGGGCTTCCACGGGCTGCGCTCGTGCTACACTGCTGCAACACACTCACTCGTCGTCTGCCCCAAGCCGCGACAACTCTAGCTGCACGCTGGCATACTGTACGGCAGGGCGCCCTGTTAGCAATATTCGGCGCGGCAGGGTGCCAGCACATTCTAGAGATAAGGCTCAGAACAGTCTGTGTCACGTCACACAGAATAGGCCACAGTCGCTAGCTGACTTGCTGGAGCTTGGGGCATAGCCCACTGTTTCGTACTGACCAGCTAGTCAGTCGGTTATCGCAGGCTACTCGGTGTGACGTGACGCGGGCAGTTACGAGGCCTCGTCTCTAGACAGTGTTGGTTGTGCCAGCTGACTTGACATGCACAGCAGGTATCAGGGCTCAGGCCATCCCAGCTGCAAAGTCGACGAGAAAGACAGGTTGCAGCGCGTGTGATCGAGAGAGGCCCGAGCCGTCATGACCGCCCCAGCAGCCAGCCGGTCAGCTGGCAGTCATGGATCAGGCCTCTCTTAATCATGTGCACCACAGCCTGTCTTTCTCGTTTGCCTCACAGCTGGGATGACCTGAGCCACTGCAATTGCTGGCTGACTGGCTGGCTGCTGGAGTATGGCACACTGTTTCATAGCGACCAGCCAGTCAGCTAGTGATCACGATGGCTCAGCCCTCTCCATCATGTACTCTGCATCCTGTCTTTCTTGTGCGCCTTGTCCCATCCACCCGTGACCTCAGGCACAATGGTTGTAATATGCAAGCGTGTGTATTTACTTAAAGGATGTTGTGGTTCACACAATCAAATGGCTCCTTGTAATTTATTATCTAATGAATTAAGTACATTGTCATTGTAGGTGGAAATAGCCTTCTTCATATCAGAACCCTACAGAAATCAAAATTGTGTTCTGGACAATATGTGCTTAAGAATCTGTCTGTACAGTACCTCTTCTAGAATTCTAGAGAATGCCGGCAAAAGTGAAATCAGTCTGTTGTTTGAAGGCATCTCTTTATCTCCTTTCTTGAATAGAGGTTTCATATCCCCATATTTTAACCAATCAGGACTTATCCCAGTTATAATAGATGGGATACACAAATAACTTAAAATTATACTAAATTCACAAGAAAAAACATTAATTGACTTTGTTGATATTTATCATAATTACAAGAATGCTTTGTTTTTCAAGATATTATTGTGGAACTTATTTCTTGTGGTGAAGTGAGTGACATATGTCATATATTGTATTCTACTTCAGAAATGTATATGAGAGTGGCAGATGGATATCAGACACTTCATTTGGTTGAGATATGTTATGAATTGTGTCAACTTTGTTCTAGAGGTTTTTTACGATTTTATAGACTAGTAGGATAGCAATTAAAATTCAGTAGTGATGTGCAAGCCTGACTGAATAGTGTATAGCGTCATTTCTTTGGGACTACAGCCACTAAAGGAACAGCTGATCAGTTATGTAAGGTTCTGTGCTACTTCATCTTGAACCTGTGGACTGACCTGATTCAAAAACTATTCATTTCTGCACGACATAGTAATGTATTTCTAGTATCAAGGTGTCCTATTCTTTTCTCTGAAATTAGTGTACACATCCTATGAATATGAATTCCCTGTCTCAAGGTGTTCTAGTGTTTATTTCCGAACATGAGTGTATGTCCTGAAGTACAAGAAGCATATTGAGAATGGTGTCCAAAAGATCTACAGCTAAACTGTCAAATCGTTAAGACATTTAAAATTGGAACAAAGGTTGCATATTGAGCAGCTACTGTCACTAGAAAACGTCCATGTATATTACTCGACGGTCGTACCCCCACTTTCGAGCCCATTAGGAGACAATGCAGATGCAGCTGTACTAAACTTTCAAGAAATGCGGCATGTACCTGGGATTGCTATAGACAGATGACTATTAACAGCTGCAAAATTCTTTATAAAATGCATTTTTAATCATAAGCAATTTTTTAAATTAAATTTATAAGCAACCAGTTACAGTTATAGACTATAAACTGATACCTACACACACACACACACACACACACACAAATATATATATATATATATATATATATATATATATATATATATATATATATATATATATATATATATATATATATGCACTTAATGTACACCAGATAGTACTTTTAAGATTTGGAAGTTTTTAAAACAACTTGGGAAATACATAATTAAAAAATCGTGGTTTCCTAATAACAGTGATAGCTTATAGATATGTTAAGATTAAAATGTGTAACATCAAACTTGAAATTTACTTATGAGCAGTTCCAATTTCCTTGTAGGAATGGGACTAATATCAGTGTGCACTGATTGCATCAATCAAAGACTGTAATGGAATTAAAATGTCGATCTACTTCATTGTACAATTTAACAGTTGCTCATACAGTATGAAATATGTTGTTGATACCTTTGGTTCCAGCAAAAGTAAACAAAGGGGAAATATGAGTTTACAAACGAATGATTGAAATTGATATTGTTTTAAATAAAATCAATGAAAATGTTGGATGATGTACAAAATCTTTCACAGCTTCCTGACTAATCGTTATTTCGTCAAAATATTACATTACTTAATTTTAGATCATGATTGATTACCATTCCAGAAGTTTTTACATTCTCACAATATTGAAATACAATAAATAAAGTACGCCTATTGTTGCGTAAAATAAATTATCATTTCAAGATAGTAATAGTGTGGCTCCATGGCCTTGTACAAGTCTTTCAATTGGACGCCCCGTTGGCGTCTTGCAAGTCCCTAGCCTACCCCAGTTATCCAACTGGGGAAAGGTGACCTACAGCTTAACATGGAATCCAAACCATGTATCGATTCTGGCGACTCCTCACTTAGTTCAGAGGTGAAAGATGGGTTAAAACACAGACTGAAAAAATCCGAGGTCCGACCGGGTTTCAAACCCCCGACCCTTCGATTTCCAGTCAAGTGGTTTACCCCAAGACCACCAGGCCTGAATGTCAAGATAAAACAACATTACATGTCAGCATGAGGTGAGCAACATATCTCACTATTTAATCAGACGGAGGAGCTCCATACTTTCTTTAAGGTCAAAGGATAATGAATAAGAACTGTGACATACAGTTGTTATAACAAAGGATAACACTTATGCTACATAGTAGGTGTTGTTCATTGAAAAGATATAGCTTAGTAATTACATCTAATGATATACATACAGTCAAGGGAGTCAGAGTGTTATAAAATCAAAGTATTTAAATTGTCAAATTTAGTCAAACATAAAATATAAAAATATGATTTCATATGTTTGTAATCTTTGAATGAAGAGATATAAGATTCAACATGAATCTGTCTAACTTAAGTGATACAATCTTCGAAGGACATTAAGTTCTAGTCAACACATTATGTAAAAAATAGGAAATGTGATTATAAACCTCGATGTATAAGATATACATTTAACCAATGAAAATTATAATTTCATGTTGTAATAATATAAGGCTCTCGGTAGTATTAACGAGTCATGACACCGTTGTTAAGAAATAATAACTTTTATTATATGTGTGATATTACAGATACAGGGGGAAGCTGATTGTTTACATGTGAAAGGCGGGTTTTGCCAGGGTGTTGGGTTCCCCAGCTGGCCGGCTACCAGTTTGAACCTAGTGAATGAGATACAGCAGATAGTCAGGTATTTCCTAATGTGCTCTTGAATGAGCGAGGGTGGCTAACCCAGATTATAACTGAAATACAATATAGCCACACCCATTAGTCTAAAAATCCATATAACATCAGGAAATGATTATAAGGCAAAAATAATTATATGAATGGATTCAGGAAACGTGAGAGAATCAAATGCCGTAATTACAATTTCAATATCCCTTACAGATAAAAAGCCGACAAATTTCAGTACTATAATATTATAAGAGTTATATTTACAATTATTGGTACGTAGTGTTTATCAGTAACAATTTAAGAAGCAAATGGGCAGCATTGCAACACGCTACCTATTTTAAAAGATGTGCCACTTTATGTACGTATTCTTTCAATAAACTTTATTTTACTCTCTTGTTCTGCTTTCGTTGAGGTAATAATAATCTTGTGTCAGAACATAGATTCCACCACAGAAACACAAAATATGAGCCCAGCGAAGCGCATTACATTTATTATATTTAATATTATTAGTAACGTTCATCTTTTATGTTGAAGACTGTCTCTTAAATATTTCATGGCCAGCTAAAAATAGAAGATATGCAGCATATAATTTATGTATAAACAATTATATGTATTTGTGAACAAGAACTGAATATATTAGCATAAAAAGCCATTATAAATTAAATATTACTTGTGTAACTATATTTCGACGGCGGCGGTATATTTGAACAGTGAGACGCCACGCTTAATGGCTATCTGAGCAAAGAGCTTCAGTCTCGACCGTTTTATAGTATTGTTAAATATATATTTGTTAGTTAAATGTAAACAATGTTTGTAGGAAGGTGGTCAAAGCATTTAATCTGTGATATTCAAATGTATAATATTTCAGAAGGGAAATTGTATTTTAAAGATGAGGCGTTAGGATGCGCGGAAGGAACAAATTTGGGAGCAGGTATAGCATGCTTTAGAACACTTGGGAAGGGACTAGTAACTTGGACGTGGTGGTGAAAGGTTGTGACGCTGGGCGGTCTGAAGCCGAGGACTTGGAAAATTTACGGGACTGTGACTGCAGGACGTAGTCTCTGCTTGAAAAGTGATAAACTATGCACGGTAGTAGGGCTGCGGAACTATGATAATTTAGCAATCGAGTACTCATGTGATTACAAACTGTGTTTTATAACAAATACTTTAATCGTGGATTAATTAGGAACTGAAATGTTCGATGGACTACATTAATTTACAAGTGACAATTTGGAACTTTTACTATCAAGTGCGTGCGATACTTATAGTGCCTCTCATGAACAATAATTGGGGAAATATTTAGTTATTTACCGATATATAAAGTAGGACCACCTCCGCGTTTCATGTCTAATAAGAGTAATAAACTCCATTTATAAAGAATTACTTCTTGAGTGAATCTCTTCTTTATCTTAGAATCCATTTTGTTGATCATTCAGAGGTTTAATTTATGTTTGTTAAATATATTTTCGCGTCATCATATGCAGATTGACAGACTGGCTAAACTACAGATTAATTATTGATCTTGTGTAAACAGATTGGGTAGCTGTTTAGGGCATAGAAGCTGACATACATAAACTTTTACTACCCAGAGTTATGTATTGCCCAAGTCTTATTGGTGAGAACCGATAGGAAGATCACAATATGCATTATCCAATTAAAGAGAACATATCTAACATTTAGTTTATTTCCTGTATTATATCTATTTCTTGGAAATGTGCTGGAGAGATATGTAGCCCTAGGTGTATGTTATTGCAAAGACACCTATAACATAGTATTTACAATTGTATGTTCGCCAATTAATACCAGTTATACGTGATAAATATCATTTATATATACATACAAGATATAAAAAATTATTTACAATTTATCAGTAACCTCACTAGATTGTATGTATCTCTGTTAGAACATACATATTAATTGCTAACCTCCAAGAAAACTGTGTGTAATGTGCTTCTAAGATTGAATCTGGTTCACTTATGTTAGACAGATTAAAGTTAAAACTTATTTATCTTCTCTCAAAGAGTACAAGCACTTGAAAAAAAATTATACTTTCTGGTTGACACTGTTTTGACAAGACAACTTCAGTATCATGATGTTATGACTCTTTCTCCCTTCACTCTATGTATGTAATTGTCGACCTATATCTAATCACGTTAGCAGTGTACAACACCTATTACGTTGCATAAGTGTTGTCCTTTGTTATGACAACTATCGTACATATCAGATGTAATCAGATATTCACAGAAAACGGGAAGGTTCTCTTGACAAGCTAGACTGACGATATCTGATTGACAATACTACTTTACTATATTTTATATTCTCGTAATACACAAAATCGATATGTGTCCCTACTACGATATATATCACTTGCAATCAGTGTAGAGCCCCCCCCCCCCCTACCCACCTTTGATAAAATTTCTGTTGCCAGCATGTTATATAACACAATGTCCACATTTCTACATAACACATAGCTCTAGTTTTAGAAGGATTAGAGATTTGTTACCTACCGCAAACTGTCATAAAATGCTGTTTTATCTCTTGAAATGATAATTTATTTTACACAACAATAGAAGTAATTTATTTAGGGTATTTTTATAATGCGACAATGTAAACACTTCTAGGATGATGATCAATCGTGATCTGACATGTAATTTAGTGACCAGAGAATAACGATTGTGAATTATAAGCAGCAGTAAGTCGCAAATGTTTAATATAGAATATATACATTTCGGTCACCGTAGTTTAAAACATTTTTCGTTCTTCATACTGAAAATTACGTTCACACATTTGTACGAAGCATTGATAGTGCTCACACAGTGACCAAAATCTAGAGATGCACTATTAAATAAAACTTTGCGACTGATTACTGCTCATTATTCACAAATACGAGCAGGTGCTGAGCACGGTGATCCAATATGTAATCAGTAACGATTAGTTAGAAAATTATAGTAGATTTTGTAAATCATCCAACATTTTCATTGATTTCATTTGTTGACACACACTATCCATTTCAAACAGTTGTTTGTACCCTCATATTTCAATTGTATTTACCTTTTCTGGAACCAAAGATATCAACCAATGATATTTCACACTGTATCTGCAACTGATGCATTGTACTGTTAAGTAGATCGATTTTTAATTCTATTAGAGTCTCTGACTGGTGTGACTGAGAGGAAAACACTGTCGATACATTCCTGCAGACTTATCAGAAGTGCTCGTAAGTAAATGTCATATTATGTGATGTTACACATGAACTATCACTTTTACCAGCAACAGATGAGTTTTATATTATGTATTTCCCTAAAATGTATAAAAAAACTTGAAAGTATTCAAAATACTATTTAAGTGGACAAGGCGCCCTTTCTTTTTCCTATCTAGTGAACATTATTTTCTTTTATTTTTCATGTTTGTTTAGGCATCACTTAATGATGGTCTAAGACTGGAACCGTTTGATAATAAAGTTTATTAAAAACACTTTATGGTTAAATTAATGATATAGTAAGGACAGTTTACAACTCTCCGCAAAGACGTTGCGACGACCTGTGACACGCACATACAAAAGACAGACTCATACAACTGTTGTATGTGTGTGTGTCTTTTGTATGTGCGTGTCACAGGTCGTCGCCACGTCTTTGCGGAGAGTTGTAAACTGTCCTTACTATATTATTAATTCTAACCTGGACTATCTATTATTATGGTTAAATTGATTTTTATAAATTTTATCAAAAAGAAAAAACTCCTGATATTCTGCAAAATTATGTATTGAGTTACTAACTGGCTTTCAGCTTCTTAGGCCATCATCAGGTAACAACGGACTGTCGCTAACAGTTCTTCACCGATGTGCGACTTACAAAGATGTTATTAAATTACAGAAGATACAAATTCATATGGTCACAGAAAAGTAGTACTTTTGCATGGCACTTAATTACAGTTACCAAAATATAAAGAAATATAAAAAAAGTTGATTTTATAAGTAGAGGTTCAAAGCTTGATATTTTCAATATTATCGTTAAAAACAGGGGGAGGAGAAGAGAAGAAGGTGGGGGTTGCTACATTTGTTGTAATTGGTATCTGAATCTACTGGCACAAGTTGACAGGAGAGATTAAGGGAAGTGGAAGCTACACGAATATTAAGACGTGGCAGAAGATTGAACATTGTGGAGAGTTTCCATGTGAAAACTTGTCCTTCGGCGGAATGAAAATGATTAGTACCAGATTCCAACCCTTCCATTTGACAAGTTGTCGACTGTTAAAAATTACCAGGAGTTTTTTTCTCCTTTGGAGAATTTTGATGCTCAGAAACCGTGGTCGCTCTGACAGTTGTGTGTGTGAGTGTGTGTGTGTGTGTGTGTGTGCATGTGTGTGTGAGCAGGCACGTGCGTGCCCCAGTCGCTGCCGCCAGCGACGGTAAAACTGCGCGCGGCTCGGCTGCGAGCGGCCCATTTAACGAGTAAATAGCCGCTGCCTGTGCCTGTGCCTCGCTAAGCCGGCGTAATGGAGGCGGTTTTTGCCTTCTATTTGTCATATACGGCCGGGCTCAAGTGTGCGGCGGCGGCGGCAACTTGGGGAGAATTAAAACAGTTTCACGGCTGGGCGGCCAGCCCGCAGCTAACAGGATTGCCCGCTCCCCCGCGCCGCGGCGCTTCGATCGCCGCCGATACGCAAAGGAAAGGCGGAGGCGACGGCAGCGCCCACCGCGGCGCCTCGGAAAATTATCATCCCGGCGTGTCGGCTAGGCCGATTATACTCGGCTGCCCTGCCCGCGCAACTTCTTTCTCCTCTTTCCTCTGCCGCCACTGCGAAAGCGGGCTACGCTGCCCTTTGAAAATTGCGCTGCCTTCAAGCCTCGCTGCGTGGCACCCTGTGCTGTTGTGGCAGGAACCGTCTGAATTAGGAAACCGCTACCCCCGAACCCTCCCTACCTCTGCAACATGCATATCGAACCGCTGCAAGGAACAACCAAATTTTGACTTTAAATATTTCGCGTTATATGCATATAAGATGGACAATAACAAGAGCAAAAGAAGAGTAATGGAGTGCAGTCTAAAAAAATCAGGTGATGCTGAAGGAATTAGATTAGGTAACGCCGGCCGCGGTGGCCGAGCGGTCTGTGGCACGCCAGTCACTCTCTGCACGACCACTACGGTCGGGTGTTCGAATCCCCTCTCGGGCATGGATGTGTGTGCCGTCCTTAGTATTAGGTAGTTCATAAGTAGTTAGCTGTTCAACTGTTTGTATTGCTTATGAGACTTAACTACGGGGTCATCAGTCCCTAAACTTACAAACTACTTATGAACTAAGACTAAGGACGGCACAAATATCTATGCCGAGAGGGGATTCGAACCCCCGACCGTAGTGGCCGTGCAGACCATGACTGGAGCGCACGTTGTGTGAGTAAAGAGCTACTTGTGTTTCGCATGTCTGTGATGTTGTTTGTTAATGCTTCAGAGCCGGCCGCAGTGGCCGAGGGGACTGAGGCGCTTCAGTCACGGTCTGCACGACCACTACGGTCGGGGTTCGAATCCCCCCTCGGGCATGGATATTTGTGCCGTCCTTAGTTGTAAGTAGTTCATAAGTAGTTAGTAAGTTTAGGAACTAATGACCCCGTAGTTAAGTCCCATAAGCTCTACAAACATTTTGATTGATTATAGATAACGAAACAATAAAGAAGGTAGATGAGTTTTGTTACTTGGGCAGTAAAATAACAACTGATGGTCGCAATACAGAGGATATAAGATGCTGAATGGTAATGGGTAGAATAGCATTCTTGAAAAAGAGATATGTGTTAATATCGAATATTGATTTAAGCCTAAGGAAGTCCTTCCTAAAGGCATTTTTGTGGAGTGTTGCCTTGTATGGGAGTGAAACATGGACGATAAACAGTGCGGACAGGAAGACGATAGAGGCTTTTGAAATCTGGTGTTACAGAAGAATGCTAAAGATTATGTGGGTGGATCGCGTAACTAATGAGGAGGTACTGAACAGAATTGGGGAGAATAGGTATTTCTGGCATACCTTGACTGAAAGAAGGGTTCGATTGGTAGGACACATTCTTAGACATCAAGGAATGTGAATTTAGCGTTGGAGGGAAGTGTGTGTGGTAAAAACCGCAGAGGAAGACGAAGAGATGGATACACTAAGCAGATTCAGACAGATGTAGGTTGCTATTGTTATGTGGAGTTGAAGAGGATTGCTCAGGATAGGGTATTGTGGAGAGCTGCATCAAACCAGTCTCCGAACTGAAAAGCACAACAACAACAGTGACAGAAATTAAAATGGTTAAAATTCAGACATAATCTAAAAGCAAGTCTCCGCAGTGCCTCGTAAGGCCTTTTTAAACGACGAAGGAAAGTGAACACCATACATAATAGTCTACTTGAAGCGCTCTTAGCGTATTAACCCCGAACTATAAAGTCATGCAAGATCTTGTGGCAGCTTGTTTAGACGATAAACGTAATCAGACAATAAACGCGGATGTCTTGTGAGTCTAGCTTCTTGTTGTTTTGGGGCTGTAGACCAGTGGTACATCTTCTGGAGAAAGGTGGTATGCCGTTGCCTTCCTCCGACCTTAGAACTGACTTACCCAGCCAGTTATAGGGTGACCTACAATTTAACGTGGGTTCCGAACCACGGCGCTACTCGGTATTTTCACATGAGCAATACTGCCAGAGGTGAAAGTAGTGGAAAGTTGCAGATAAAAAACCTAGCACCTGGCGGGGATCGAACCCACGACCTTTGGATTTGTAGTCTGGCACTCTACCACTGTGCAACCGAGGCAACGAAGGGCCAATACACACTGTCCATAATGTTAAGGTCACGTCATAGCAGCATCACTTGTAGTTGCATTACACTGTCAGTCACGTCAATTTGCTTATCCCAATACCCAATGTTGAAAGTGAGGTTATGATTGGCGATCTGTTATGTAGAATGTCATAGTTTAATAATGTAATTAAGGAAACAACAACGCTCAATGTTACTGACGGCCAAAGATAACTTCACAATGTATGTTTTTGGTCAACTTAGTGTGGTAAAGTGCTGGGAAGTGAAAGAACATTTCGAAACATCGTCATCTGTTTTCAAACGAAAATATAACTATATAAACACATCCAACAATATTTATAACAGCATAAATGGAGCTTATTTACTTTATCCACTATGATTTGCCAGCTGCCATTGTTAATACAGTCATACAGAACTGAGTTATTGTCCTTCAATTGGACTGACTTTTTCATTTAAAATGTTGTTTGATGAAAATTGCGTCATCAAATTAGAATCTTATTCAAATAAACAATTGGCTTCAGTCTTTTCTGTTACAATATTGCAAAACATAAACCATTTTTCGGTTTCTGATATCCGACCTCGCTTTTAGGAGGGCACTCAATTGAGATAAATATTTAAGTCGTCATGAAACATTTGCAATTTACCGCTAAACCAAAGTATGATAATAAAATAACAATACACATTTGCGTGTAAACAGTGTAATCGTCGACTGCAACATGAAAATCGCGTGACGAAAATAGGTTAACTTCCGATGTTAGCAGACGATCTTTCTGTCAAACATTCTTTTAGAGAAAGCTTGACGTGACGGTCCTGTGTTGGACAGTATAAATGCTGCCATTAGATATACATTGTTGAATACATTGTGACCATAAACTTGGACAAAACGCAAAATAAACGTAATTAAAAAGAAAAATGGCGGACTAACTGGAGCGGTGACTGCAACAGATAGCTACTGGGTCGCGTATGCGCAGTGAAGCCACTAGTACCGAATTTAGGACTGGCCCTGTTTTCTTATCGCTACGATTATAGCGCGTCGGTACTAGCGCTATCATACTAGTGAAGCCGTTCAAACGACAGACGGTCGCCATTAACACAACTGATTATCAATCTATTACAAGTTCGTTCTTCGTTTAAAATGGGTTTACATCGTGCATAATTACACACGCACTGAAGAAATGTACATGCATGGAAACAATTAATGTACAGTATGTATGGGTGTTCACATGTCTACACGTTGTCTCGGGGGTATAATTTTATATTTTAATGGTAGCAGAGGGGAGGTTTAGGTCTCTTCTGGTGGGTGGAGAGAGGGAGGGGGAGATGAGTGATTCAATTCTCGCAAGTAAGTGCAAGAAGTTTATTTGGATCTTCTTTTTCTGCTTCTTCTTCCGTCATGCATTAGGCTTTTCCTCAACCTGTTGCAGCTACATCTGGTCCTTCCACCGTTTTGTAGGTCTACCAACGCATCGTTTTCCTTGCGGATTATATCGCCAAAAATGCAGTGGTAATCTTGCTTCGTCCATCCGTAGCAGATAGGATATCCATTTTTGTCGGTATTCGTCAACCTTACTGTTTATATCGTACTTCTTTTGTAGTCTAGCTTGGTGTATCGTACTATGTACCAGAGGAATTTCATTTTATTGGCTTGTAATGTTGTTTTAGCTTTCGTTTTAATTACCCAAGAATCACTTCCATGTAGTAATGTCGATACTGACATAACTTAATAAAATTTTAGATATGTTTCTGTTCTTACTTTACGTTGAAGAGCTCTTCTAATAGTCCCAATTAAATAGTTCAATTTCTATTTTTTTTCTTTTTTCTTTTTGTTATTACTGGATTTTTTTCCACAGAAAACCATGGCTTTTGTTTTTTTTTGTATTGATATTGACATATTATACATCTGTTTGGTATAGTTTGTAGTCAGCTCTCTGCAGTCCATCTTCATTGTTCGAAATTAACACTTGGTCATCTGCGGATAACAAAGTCAGTACGTAATCTTTTTGTTTAAAGTTATATGCATAGTTCTTCAGTTTCATTTCCCATTGCCGTACAATGTCGTCAATGTATATATTAAAAAGCAGTGGAGAGAGATTTAGGGAAATCACGGAAATGCTAAATCTGGATGGTCAGAGGTGGATTTGAACCACATTTCGCCTAAATGCGAGTCTAGTGTGTTTCTTCGTAAAGGAGTTCATGCTGCCTGTTGCGATGAAAATGCGACAGAAAAATTAATTACATTGTGTGACTATGGATAAAAAGTGTCGAAACAACAGGTACGCGAGGGACAAAATGACAATGTTTTGTTTGGTATTTGCAAAAGGAGATGGAAGCAAAGTTTTAGATTTTCTTCACTGAAAAGTGACGTGTAAAACGCCGGCAATAACATTTAATTTGCTACTAACGTATACAGGCTGAATCACCTAACGCATGCACCGCAAATATTGCAGAAACAGAAAGGGCGATTGATGTGCTATTTTCACAGAATGATTGTTTTAGCCAACAAACAGATTGTAATATTACTTAGAAAGTGTTTTTTTTTAATGCAAACATGCAATTTTTTAAATGGAACAATAGTTTTTCTATCATGCACTGTAATTTTTGACACCAGCTGTGTACAAACGATTTTGAATGACCTTTTTTAGTTTGGCAGCTACAACCGTTCAAAGTTTCGGGGACGGAGGCTGCGATAGCGTAGCTGACTGATCGAGTGGCTAGCCCCTGGGGCACGGCCCATTGTGTCATGCCCACCAGCCATTCAGCTACGTTGTAGTCTCCACCCCCAAAACTTTGAATGCTTGTAGCTGCCAAACTAAACGTGATAAAAATGTCATTCAAAATTCTTTGTACACAGCTGGTGTCAAAAATTCCAGTCCATGACAGAAACAACCATTGTTCCATTTGAAAAAAATTTGCATTAAAATACACTTTCTAGGTATTTTTACAACCTGTTTATTGGCTAACAATACGAGTCCTTGACTACCAATCCAGACTGTGAAAACCGCATATCTATCGCACTTTCCGTTTCCACAATATTTATGGTGCAAGTGTTATGTGATTCACCCTGTATACAAGTTTCAACTATTTATTCACATTTCAAAACAAAACATTCCTATCATAATTTTTAAAACTGCTAAATACTTATGGCAGGTTTTAAACGCTATGTCAAGGTTTGTTTACTTTCAGTTACTAATTCGTATAGTATTTTATGAAGAAAAGTTGCTTACACAACTTTAATCCTGGAAGGTAGCCTACAAACGCTCAATTTTACATTCCAAAGTTTCGGCATTGTCATAGGACACCGACAACCACTGTACCAGATATGCGTTTCCCAGTTTTTTGTAATCGTCCAGAGTTTTCATACATATATTTCTATTTCGAGACTTCTCTGTATTCAATAAAAATTGTACACTGCTTATAATAAATTTTTAATGCAATTCCTCCATAGTATCAGCTCCTGCGAAAAACTACGTTCCTTTGAGCAGGAGACAAGTATACATTCTCAAATACCCGGCTTGGTTTAGTTTGTCAGCTTGGTTTCCCATTCAATAGTCTGCGCATGCGCGAAGCACTCCCATACGCGTGAGAATGGGATTCATCCTATTCCGTCTACTAGCGATCGTATGCGTGCATCTTGTGCAAGTGGACGCGTCTACACTGTAAACGGACGGCGTAACTGGTGCATTAAGGGCAATCTCATAAGCTATCACTTCCCGTGTAGATAGGGGTTAAGGCGCCTCGCTGCAGACCGCGCGGTTGCTCGCCGTCAGAGGTTCGAGTCCTCCCTGGGGCATGGTGTTGTCCTTAGTTTAAGTAGTGCCGGCCGCGGTTGCCGAGGGGACTGAGGCGCTTCAGTCACGGTCTGCACGGCCACTGCGGTCGGGGGCCCAGAAGTGTTCCCCGCGAATTACAGGTGCGCGCTAACAGAAAGCGAGCCGACCATGGACACTAATCGCAACGACGCTGTCATCTCTTCAGTAACACACACTCAAACATACCACCTTTTAATTTAATGTACGCAACTCGTTATCATAAGTACTGTAATCCCGGCCGGCCGCGGTGGCCGAGGAGACTGAGGCGCTCCAGTCACGGTCTGCACGGCCACTACGGCCGGGGGTTCGAATCCCCCCTCGGGCATGGATATTTGTGCCGTCCTTAGTTGTAGGTAGTTCATAACTAGTTTGTAAGTTTAGGGACTGATGACCACCTAATTAAGTCCCTTAAGCTTAACAAACAACATTTAAGTAATATGAATAAATAATCCCTGAGACGGATTTTCGTCTCAAATATGTCAAAGACATTATTGATAGATGTGAAGCATTGAATTAAAATTTGTGGTGCGGCCGGGAATCGAACCCGGACCTCCATGCTTACTAGGTAGACGTCTTAACCGTTAGACTACCACACCACTAACGATTAAGGCGCCTTGGAATAGTCTATGTACGATTTCCCTCCACAACACAAACTTTAATTAGCTTCTTTGTTCCAAAGATAATTGCCACTACTACCAAGGCTCTCCATGCAGCGGAATAGCACCTCAGCAATGGACATGGTGGAACAATCCTGTTACGGTGATATAAATATCAATTAATATGAATAAATAATCCCTGAGACGGATTTTCGTCTCAAATATGTCAAAGACATTATTGATAGATGTGAAGCATTGAATTAAAATTTGTGGAGGGAAATCGTACATAGACTATTCCAAGGCGCCTTAATCGTTAGTGGTGTGGTAGTCTAACGGTTAAGACGTCTGCCTAGTAAGCATGGGGGTCCGGGTTCGATTCCCGGCCGCACCACAAATTTTAATTCAATGCTTCACATCTATCAATAACATTTAAGTAGTTTGTGAGCTACTGACTGATGACCACGCAGTTTGGTCCGAAAGATTTACAAACATTTGAATTTCTAACACGCCAGATCTTTCATTCCACGCTTCTCAGGGCAGTGGAACGTGGAATTCAAGGCTTCGGCGTCTCCACTTCATCCTCCACGTGCGTTTCCACGTCTCGTGAGATGACGGCTTTAGCGAGTTTAAAGAGTCGGAACCGACCGACGTCTTTTGTGTGTCTACTGCAGACGCTGTCGTTGAATGGGAGCGGCGTGTGACAAGTGTAGTGGAGGGGGGGGAGGGCAGCTATCGCTCGCCTAAGCCGCTGAGAGGCAGTGTCGCTATGAGCTGGGCGCAGTGATCAGCGCGCCCGGGGCTCGTGAGTCACGCGGCCGTGGGACCGAGCAGCTGCGGTCCCTCACGCCGCCTGGGGCGTCTGCCCCACGTGCAAGCCCCGCTAATTTACAGACGCCACGTCTCGACGCGCCCACCACGCCAAGTATTACGCTACGGCCACACATTGGTGCCAACGTTGGCCAATATTTTTGAGACAGCGTCCACACATTGGAGCCAATATTCAGTTGAATTCGTCGAGAGTCAACGTAAACATATCTGACGCTCAAATCGCGGCCAATGCGTTAACGCTTTCGAGTGTGAATACTTACATTTTTTCGTTGTAAACCAAAATGGGAAACATACGTAAAATATGACGGTGTTGTATCAGTTTCTACCAAACATTAAATACGATGCGAAATCATTAATTTTTAAAATATGCTGACAAAAAACGATACATTATTAAAACGTAGACCTGCTACTTTAAATGATTGAAATAAAAATAAAAAAGAAAGATGTTTTGGAGGGATGCTATTCTTTTGGTATTACGCTTCGATTTATTGGTAAAGGAGATAGTTTTAGAAACCTCCACTTCCCTTTTAAAATAACCATGTAATTGATATCACTGGTAGTGCTTGAAGTTTGCAAAACAATATTTAAAACTTGACAGGAAATATTAAGTACTGTACTGTTAAATTTAAAAATTAAATTCAGTTTTGGAGTGTGTCGAAAGTCTAAAAAGTTTTTAATTTCACAGTTCATGCGTAAGTTTTGCTATGGCATTTCGTTTTTTGAGATTCCTTTCACAAATAAATCACTTTCCGTTACCGTTCTAATATTTACAAAGACATTTCGAAACTTTAAAACGGCGACGAAGAACGAACGAAGAAAGAAACATTTTCGAGATGACCAGACGACAAAGACGGAATGAAACGTTGGCGCCAATGTGTGGACGACGTACCCATATTGGCCCAACGTCCTTTGATGTTTGGTCGAAATACCGACAAGCAACGGAGCCGAATCAACGTTGGCTCCAACGCTATTCCACCGATCCACACATTGGACGAACACTGTTGGCGCCAACGTTGGGTCCAATGTGTGGATCCGGCCTTACGCTACGGCCACACTTGCGTTTTTTGAAGCTGGACGCTGAGCGTCTAAAAGAAGCAGCTTCAAAAGGCGCCAGGTGGTGGCCACATCCGACCGCGTATATAGGGGAGACCGGGGCACATTTTCCATAGGGGCAGGTTTTCCAACTCCCTTTAATTTCGAAACAAGCAGCTAGGTAGTACCACCGTTGATAATGTAGGAAGTAGCAACTAAGCACGGTTCATTTACGAAATTTTCAGTGCTGTACCAGCAGTCACAACCTCGGCAGGGCCGTTTTCGTCATATTTGCAAAGATTAGTAAACTTTCACATTTGTTGATAGAGCTGAAGCATTGAATTAAAATTTGTGGTGCGGCCGGGAATCGAACCCGGACCTCCATGCTTACTAGGCAGACGTCTTAACCGTTAGACTACCACACCACTAACGATTAAGGCGCCTCGGAATAGTCTATTTGAGACGAAAATCCGTCTCAGGGATTCTTTCATTGTATTTCACATTTGTATTGAAACTTCAAATAAACATACTAGCGTTAAACCTATTATGTTGACACTGCACGCACTAAAAGTGGGTTTCTTTCTTCATGTAACAGTGCATATGTGTTATAAATAGCTTACACGGTTACTCATGGACGTAGTGTTATAGTTCCAAATATGGTGACGGGGCACGTTTTCCTAGAGCATACGGGGTACTTTTTCCTTGTTGCTTTGAGTCTTAACGCCAAGTCTACAGCAAATGAAAAGTGGGCACTGTGCACTAACTGCAAGAAATGGGCGCATGGAGACTGTACGAAAGGGAATGTTGCATTTTTTGTTTGCTTACATTGTCATTCAGACAATGAGTATGAGTTTTGTTAAAAACTGTCTGTAGTTGGGAAATATTTGAGTCACATATTTTGTAAAACCTTTCAGTAGCATTTATTTTTATTTTAAGTGGTTACTTTTATTATCCTTCTTTTGTAATGTATTGTAAATGCATAATAAAAATACATATTCAGTGAATTCATGATAATTATCTCCGTTTTACCAGTTAAAGTATAGTTGGGAAATTTGTCCCTGTACATTTTACGTAAGCTGGAAAACGTGCCCCGCATACGGGGCAAATTTTCCAAAGCAACATGGTCAGACAATATCATTTGTTGCCAAGAAGGATATTCACTATTTTCAAAAATATCTGTACAAGACTGTAGATAAAGGTATAGGAAATATAATGTTCTGCTGTTTATCTCAAAACCGATAAAAATAAAAATTACAAAAATAAACATGTAAAATGGTGGAAAACGTACCCCGGTCTCTCCTACAGCGGCTTCTTACAGGCGTCCTATCGACCAAGACGTGAATGTGGCCACATTTGGCTCAGTAGAGTTTCAGACCTGCATGGGTGATATCGCAGCCTTGAGAAATGAATGTATTAAGTAAACAGTCTGCAACAATAATATGTGCTGCCTTGTTACTGATTTGACGGAGACGACGGAGACAAAAAAGACGTATTTCGATTCATCCAATAATTGAAGACAGATCAGAGAGGGGAAAATTCACTCTGATACACAACAAACTTAAAGAAAATCCTGAAAAGTGTTTTGAGTACTACAGGATGTCTATTAAGTCATACGAAACTCTGCCGTCTAATGTATCGAGTGCTATTACTGGAAGAAATACTCGACTACGTGATTGTATAAGGGCTGAAGAAAAACTATCAGTTACTCTGAGGTAAGTGAAGTTTTATTACTTATTTTATTATTTGTTTACATTGCATAAAATGACAGCTACCCAACTGTCTCTTTTTTTGTCTATTTTATAATCATCTTTTTGAATGTCGTATAAAAATGGTCGAGCTTGAACTTCTGAGATAATATGTTCGCTATCAAGTTCAATTTTTTCCATCTCACTCATCGAAAAAAAAAAAAAACCTGTAATAACACTTGACTACACACACTACTGTGCGTTGACATACTGCACAGATGCTACTGAGTTCACGCTGGCAGGAAAAGACGCTGTGTGTGGCCACTACCGGCCTTCTCCAGCTTGCCTATAACTGTGGCGTCTTTTGACGCTGAGCGTCCAGCTTCAAAAAATGCAAGTGTGGCCGTAGCCTTAGGGAAAAGCAAACGCGAGACGATCCACTACCAACGCTTCTCGCTTTGTCACTTTCAGTTGTTTCACTTGTACACTACTGGTCATTAACATTGCTACACCAAGTAGATACGATGATGATAAACGGGTATTCATTGGACAAATATATTATACTAGAACTGACATGTGATTACATTTTCACGCAATTTGGGTGCATAGATCCTGAGAAATCATTACCCAGAACAACCACCTCTGGCCATAATAACGGACTTGATACGCCTAGGCATTGAGTCAAACAGAGCTTTTTCAAATGTTCAAATGTTTGTAAATCTTTCGACCAAACTACGTGGTCATCAGTCCGTAGCTTACAAACTACTTAAACCTAGGTAAACTAACCTAAGGACACACACACACCCATGCCCAGGGAGGACTCAAACCTCCACGGCGAGCAGCCGCGCGCTCCGCAGCGAGACGCTTTAGACCGCTCGGCTACTCCACCGCGGCAAACAGAGCTTGGATGGCGTGTATAGGTACAGATGCCCGTGCAGCTTCGACACGATACCACAGTTCATCAAGTGTAATAACTGGCGTATTGTGACGAGCCATTTGCTCGGCCACCATTGAGCAGACGTTTTCAATTGCTGAGAGATCTGGAGAATGTGCTGGCCAGGGCAGCAGTCGAACATTTTCCGTATCCATAAAGGCCCGTACATGACCTGCAACATGCGGTCGTGCATTATCCTCCTAGAATGCAGAGTTACGCAGGCATCGAATGAAGGGTAGTGCCATGGATCTTAACACATTTGAAATGTTACGGCTACTGTTCAAAGTGTCGTCAATGCGAACAAGAGGTGACCGAGACGTGTAATCAATGGCACCCCATATCATCACGCCGGGGATACGCTAGTATAACGATGACGAATACACGCTTCCAGTGTTCGTTCACCGCGGTGTCGCCAAACACGGATACGACCATCGTGATTCTGTAAACATAACCTATATTCATCCGAAAAAATGACGTTTTGCCATTCGTGTACCAAGGTTCGTCATTGCGGATACAATTGCAGACGCTCCTGTCTGTGATGCAGTGTCAAGGGTAACCGCAGCCATGGTCTCCAAGCCGATAGTCCATGCTGCTGAAAACGTCAGGTGAACTGTTCGTGCGGATGGTTGTTGTCTTGCACACGTCCCCATCTGTTCACTCGCCGATCGAGACGTGGCTGCACGATCCGTTACAGCCATGTGGATAAGATTCCTGTTATCTCGACTGCGAGTCGAGGCCGTTGGGATCCAGCACGGCGTTCCGTATTGCCCTTCTGAACCCAGCAATTTCATATTCTGCTAACAGTCATTGGATCGAGACCAACGCGAGAAGCAATGTCGCGATACGATACACCGCAATCGCGGTAGGCTACAATCCGACCTTTATCGAAGTCGGAAACGTGATGATACATATTTCTCCTCCTTACACGAAGCAACAACGTTTCACCAGGCAACGCCGGTCAACTGCTGTTTGTGTATGAGAAATCGGTTGGAAACTTTCCTCATGTCAGCACGTTGTAGGTGTCACCACTGGCGCCGGCCGCGGTGGCCGAGGTGACTGAGGCGCTCCAGTCACGGTCAGCACGGCCACCACGGTCGGGGGTTCGAATCCCCCCTCGGGCATGGATATTTGTGCTGTCCTAGTTCGTAAGTAGTTCATAAGTAGTTTGTAAGTTTAGGGACTGATGACCCCGTAGTTGAGTCCCATAAGCTTTACAAACATTTGAACATTTTTTTTCACCACTGGCGCCAACCTTGTGTGAAGGCTCTGAAAAGCTAATCATTTGCATATCACAGCATCTTCTCCCTGTCTGTTAAATTTCGCGTCTGTATCGCGTCATCTTCGTGATGTAGCAATTTTAATGGCCAGGAGTGTACATTGTAGTCTCTATAAACCGACACGTTCTGTAGTCCGACATAAAACGTAACTACTTTTAAAATGTTCAGTCCGCCGACTCAGTGGTTGTGGAGATTACGTTTTAACAGATCTCCACATCATGAAAGTTCAGAACAGCATGAAAGTTTACCTATAGGCTGAAGATAATTATTTATGGAATTTCTGTGATATTTTTGTGAATCTGGACATTTATTTGGCTACAATAGGCTACAGAGTATGGCGCACCTGGCTTCAAATCTATAGCATAGGTAGTGCCATGTCTTTTCATTTTAACTTCCTTGGAATAACCAACACGTTTCCACAATTTCGAAATCATAGAGGTCCCATGTCAGAGCGACACGTGGTGCTTGAACGTGAAGCAGGAGGAAGCTGTATCGGCGCATGCAGCTGCCGCAGTTGATTTAGACGGCAGAGCGGCGCTTCATCCGTTACACGGCGCGGCGCGGAAGATTAACAGCCATCCTGCGCTGCTGCAGCAGCGGCGACAAGACAGACTCGACTCGTCAGCAGGGGGGGGGGGGGGGGGAGCGGGAGTGCTGGGGGGCGCTAATGGAAGCCGCGCGCGCACCTGGCGGCCGCCAGCCGAACTACAGGTCAATTACTCTGCCCTCTGCCGCGACACCGGCGCTACGTCACTGCGAGAAGTGTGTGTGTGTGTGTGTGTGTGTTTGGTGGTCCATTGGTGCAACTGGAAGGCTAATCACGTGCGCTCTTTCAGCTACATCCTGATGGGCCGACACCACCAGTGGTTTTAGTGATCATTCGTGTTTTCTGTGATGTGTACATCCGGCCTACTCGCACACATTGTTACTGTATAACAGTGTTTTTCAACCATTTAGAATATGCGACACCCTTGTGGGTAAAAACTTTCTGGCGACCTCCTCCTAACGAACCATAACAAAATTATGTTATTTCTAAGGAAACAAATTTATTATCCTTTCTTTTGCTTCAGTTCTGTTTTAAATTATTGGACGGTACTTTTCGGAATGGAACCCATTAACTTATATTTACATCATATCCCACAGAAACATATGTTTCACTTAATCAGTGTTTCGCATTTGAAGCAAGACTCAGTTATGCTCATTAAGAAAGGTCCCACCGTGTAGAAATTTTTAAAGACGTAGATCTCTTTTTTCGAATTTTTCAGAATTACTTATTGTACCATGTATTTTTAACAATCGATTGGCTCATGAAAACAGTTATCACACTTTGCACTTATTCATCATTAACATACTGCATTATAAAACAATCTATGGTCTATTCAGATCATAATGAATGTTAAACAAGGAACTCCGTAATTTTAACGTTAAACAAATTTCACTTAGGCATATGTTTTTGTGTTACTGAATCTTTGGTTGTTTTATGGTGCAAGTACTCAGTCCTGTGATGGTGACCCCTGAGCAAGACTTTTCGAGCTGCCCCCCCCCCCCCAGGGTCACGACCAACAGGTTGGAAAAACACTGCTGTGTAAGTACCTACAATTAAATAAAAAAGAAGGAATTTTAGCGTTTAACATAGACATGGACTAAAAGCTTGAACTGGTTTGATAAGGACGGAAAGGAAATCGGCCCCACCCTTCCGAAGGACCCATCCAGGCATTTGACTGGAGTGATTTAAAAGAATCACGGGAAACCTAAATCTGGATGGCCAGAGACAGGTGTGAACCGCCTTTCTCCCGAACGACAGTCCACTGTGGTGACCTCTACACCAACCAGCTTGGTAAAAACCTCCATTTATCTTTCTTAAGGATCCCGCTCACTCCACTTTCCTAACATCCTACCCTACTTGCCAGAATCCTCAACAATACTTGTGCATTCATCTCATTTGATTTGCAGTTTCGTCTTCATGCTTTTAACTTTTGTGATATATGACTACAAGTATACCCATACAACGTATTAGCTAATGTGGTGGGTATGAGATGTAGAGATAACATGCGTTAAGATGAAATCATACTTCACAATGATTAGCAAATAAACATATGAGATATAGAACAGGCAAGTACCGTAACCCTCTTCTGGAGAAACTGCGCTCAGTGAAAGAGGATCAAAACAAGTGAACACGTGACTTTGATTATCCATAAATACTCGGTTGTTTCTCAGAAGACGATGGCGAAATTTCTCAGGTATTTGAGATGGCTTTTAGTGCATGATGAATGGAAACAAAGTGGTGGCAAAGCGATTAAACAGTAGTGGGTTTGAAAGGTGTCAAGCAACCCCTAACTTTGTTTAATTTATTAATCTACTAATAGTTTGAGGATGTTTCGCTGTTTCAATGTTAGATCATTTCTTATTTGAAATATACGATTAATCATCTCACATCTTGTGTCAATGGCTACTAGTTTCAGTACGGAGCAGTTTGAGGAAACCACGGCTGCCCTCCATTGTCACTGCCAGTTCCTTGGTAGCCGGTCGCGGTGGCCGAGGGGGCTGAGGCGCCCCAGTCATGGTCTGCACGGCCACTACGGTCGGGGGTTCGAATCCCCCCTCGGGCATGGATATTTGTGCCGTCGTTAGTGTTAGCTAGTTCTTAAGTAGTTTGTAAGCTTAGGGACTGATGACCCCGTAGTTAAGTCCCATAAGTTCTACAAACATTTGAATAAGTTACTTGGTAAGAAATGGTCCTTTGAAACAGATAGACAATGTGGAACCACCTTGACTGTCTGGCTTTCAGTTAGGAAAGAAGCCCTTCGCGGTTAGGGGTTGGCGGACATCCATCTTCTTGACTTACCTGGTACATGTACCATGACCAAGGATTTGTAGTGGGGGCAGTTGCTATAGCAATCGGTCTGTGTACTTTGAGTGCAATGACTAATCCCATTGGTGTTGTGATTCAAGACAGGACATGAACAAACACATATTTGCCAGGCCTTCCTTAAGTGTTGTGTCTAGGTCCCAAAATAGTGGCGCCAAGGTAGAGAGTATGGCAGACACTCTGTAATGGGTTCAAAGTAATTGACACTATTCTATTATAGTTGTTAACTTGGGAACTAATTCTTACATGAGAACACTGGTTGCGGCAGAACCCCACCTGCTAAGAGACACAGGAAGACGCAGGATTGGGTCTGTCCTATACAATAGTATTGACAGCTAGTGCAATCTGCCTTGTGAGCGCACTCACAATCTTGGCTAGGATAGGAGCCTACATTTTCGACGGCCGGTTTCCTTTCTCTATGGAGAGAGAGGACGCGCTTTTAGAGGGAAGTTTTGGGGAGCTTACGGGTACTGGTGGAGAGCAGTCACTACTCTGCTCCAGTGGCTTTGCAGTTTATTACATTGTTCTTTGGTGTGGAGCTTGGTACAGCTTTCAGACTTTGGTTCAAAAGTTGAACCGCTACTCTCAAACTTAGTCTGGCGAGAATAGGATCAGCCAGTCCTATACTAGTCATACTGACACTCTAATTACCATTACACCTGATGTTTTGGCATGACATGGCCAAACGTGAGAGATCGTATGGGTATTACAAATTGTTACGTAATGATTTATTCTTAAAAGTACCCAGAGTTACAAGTTGTGTTCTCAAGACAATAAATAGGGGTTTATCTGAAGTGGTTAGCCACATGATCATTATTATTTTTGGTTCATTATGGCTTAAATATATTTGTTCAATTGCCTTATACTTGGGTAATCTCTAAGAAATTATATAACTAATTTTCTCAAAAACTGGGGAGGGTTATCCACTCCCTGGATGTAATTTCCCTTGTGTCTTGGAACACCAAGAAACTCCCTTCATTGACATCACCCACCTTTCATTTGGCGACCCTGCCAGGATTCATTTTCCTACAAATCCACCCATAAATTCCACCTTTCATTTGTCAGACCCTGTCTTGACCCTACCATTCCTTCCCCACACCTACACCATCATCTTCTGTCTTAGAAACCTATTACTACTTTTATTTTGTCTTTGCTTTTTCTTTTATTTAGCTATATCTGTAGAAAATGACTTATGTGTAGAAAAATGTTCTTATTCGTCTACTAATTGTTTGCTAGGCAAAAGAACTTCACAGGACAACAAATGAATGAGGAAATTATTTGATATTTTCGGTGGAATTCTTGTAGCCTGTCGTGTCAGTAACACTGTTGCCAATTTTAATGTTTGTTTCCCATATGGCATGAATGACTACCAGATATATGAACGTGCCAGAGCTGCCTTCATGCAGTGCAAATGGAGTTCGGAATTTCTTTACAATAATCATCAGAATAAAATTTAATAATTGTTATACAAATAAAATGGAATAAATGTTAAAGTTGTCAGGGTGTTAAGCCTCATCGCCAGTCTTTAAAACTGACCAAAATTTTGGTCCTGAGTTTTAAAGACAGAGAATGTAGTCTCACAGCCTGACGAATTTTGTTGACAGTGACTACAATCGCAGAAGCCTACGATCACAATTTAAAGGTTGTTATGATAATAACTATAAAATAACTATACAAATGAATAAAAGAATTACTGTATGAATTGATATAAAAATGAATTACAAGCCCAAGAGAATTTAAAACTCTCTTAAAGTATCGTACACATGTATATTATGTAATAAATATAAGAGACCTATTGTGACACCCAATAGTAACATAACAATTAATAAAACGTCTTTATATTGCTAAACTTGACAACAAAGATTTGTGAATTAATGTTCTACAGACATGAGAAGATAAATTAGAAAAAAATGGCTATTCGAATACATTAGACAATACTTTGATTCTAGCTGCTGTGTAACCTCTTCGACTGAACCTGTCACGCGCCAAAAGCCCACTAAAGGATGCTCAAGTAAATTTGCTTTGATACTTCGAAAATTTGGAAAGACGTTTTTCTGAAACGGTCGAATATCTCCATACAAATTGGGAGTCTTGTTCGTTTATTTTGATCCTCTTCCACTGGGCGAAATTTCTTGAAAATTGGGATAAGGCACTTGGCGTAGTCTCGTCCTCAGAGGAAACGAAGTAGTAAGAGTGAAACTGAGAAGGCAAAAGCAAACATTCTTATCACTATAGAATATAAACTAAATGTAAACCTGATAAAAGGAAAGCAATGAGAAGTAGCAGAAATACGTAAGGTGAGAAACTTAACATTCCATGTCATGTGGAAGTGTATTGGGATCAGCCAATTAAAGTGATCAGAAAGCATACGAAATTAAGAGGGGATAGGGAGAGAGAGAGAGAGAGAACCGTGATGGATGAAGCAAGAAGGATCTAAAAAGGGGAGAGCAACAGGCAAAGAGGGCATTTCTGTCGAAGAGAAATCGACTAGTATTAAATATCGGCCTTAATTTGATGGGAATGTTCTTCTGGAGTACAACATTATATGACAGTGAATCATAAGCTGTGGGAAAACCGGAAGAGAGGAGAATAGATGCTTTTGATATGTGATGCTGCAGAAGAATGTTGAAAACTAGACGGACTAAGATGAATGCCGCGATTCTCTGCGGGGAAATAGCAGAGTGATTCTAAGTGCTTATCAGGGCCTACGAAGCTGTTCCCTCCGGAGGTTCGAGTCCTACCTCGGGCAAGGGCATGTGTTGTCCTTAGGTTAATTTAAGTAGTTTGTAAGCCTACGGACTGATGACCACTGTAGTCTGAACGCACAGATTTACAAATATTAGAATTCTCTGCAGGAGTGGGAAGAAAACTCTGAAAAGTAGAAGGGATAGGATAATACGGTGTGTGTTAAGACTTCAGGGAATAACTTTCATGGTTCTAGAGGGAGTTGTAGAGGGTAATAAAGGAAGATTAGAGTTTAACGTCCCGTCGACAGCTTGGTCATTAGAGACGGTGCTCATGCTCGGACGTTTTGGGTAAAAAACTAAAGACGTATGGTATGAATAGCTGGGAGACTCCGAAGCGCAGGTTCAGCCGGCTAATTGGAAAGGTTTTCCCTATCCTCCCTATCCTTCCTTACTGAAGTGTGAGAACTGTGTGCTGAAGTGTTTGTGTTAACTGTAGGTGACTGTACTGGCTGCATGTGTTGGCGATGATGGGAGAAGAGAGAGGTAGAAACCAGGTGCCGGCACATAACCTACTCATCTCGAAAAGCAGCAAATGGACCGCCGAGCTTAACGTCCCCATCCGACGGAAGGATCACCATCAACAGTGTCCCATGCCCTCACTCCATGAAACAGTGCGGAGAGGTTTGGAATTTAATCCAAGACATTGGTGCAAAGACTGGTGATCAAGGTGTAACATACTTCCGTTACTCATGTCAATAGCACCAGTCTAAAAATATTTTAAAAAAAATTAATTCTCAAATGTTATATATGAAAATTTTTCGAAATTGTGCAAATGTTAAAATTTTAAAAAATGTATCAAAGGTATAATGAGACAGTAAAAGCTTTTACAGCCATAGAAACTGTATGTAATGACATTTTTTGTGGTAAAAAGTCTGTTTTAGCGATTATTCACTGTCTTTTGCCAATGTCTTTCTACCAATGTTTGTTGCTGATTGTACCATTGCTGAGTAAATGCTACTGTTAACAGAGTTAGACGCATTCGGTAATTTCCTTCAAGTGTCTAGAAAACTTCATCCTATAAAGTATGAATCAGAGGCTCAGACGGTTCTGCGACCGTGTAGGCTGCAGATTCCTTGACTTGCGCCATCGGGTGGTGGGTTTCCGGGTTCCGCTGAATAGGTCAGGAGTCCACTACACGCAGGAAGCGGCTACACGGGTAGCGGGGGCTGTGTGGCGTGGACTGGGCGGTTTTTTAGGATAAAGAGCTTCGGGGAAATAGAAAATGGGCAATCTCAAAGGGTTCAGGTGGATCACAGGAGAAATGTAGATCCGGAAACTATCGGTATAACAGTTGTAAATTGTCGTAGCTGTGTCGGGAAAGTTCCAGAACTGCAAGCGTTAATAGAAAGCACCGAAACACACAACATTATAGGCAGTGAAAGTTGGCTCAAGCCGGAAATAAGTTCAGAAGAAGTATTTTCAAAAGATCTAACGGTATTCAGAAAGGATAGATTAAACAAAATAGGTGGGGGCGTGTTTGTCGGCGTCAAAAGTAGTATTTCATGTAGCGAAGTTGAAGTTGATAGTTCGTGCGAGCTATTATGGGTAGAGGTTGTACCCGAAAATCGTAAGAAGTTAATAATCGGTTCCTTTTACCGGCCTCCCGACTCTGACGATACAATAGCAGAAAGGTTCAAAGAAAACCTGAGTCTAATTACAAAAACGTACCCGACTCACACGATAATAGTAGGTGGTGATTTTAATTTACCCTCGATCTGTTGGCGAAATTATCTTTTCAAATCAGGAGGTAGGCATAAAACATCGTCCGAAATTGTACTCAACGCATTCTCTGAGAATTACTTCGAACAATTAGTTCATGAGCCAACTAGAATTGTAAATGGATGTGAAAACACACTTGATCTCTTAGCAACAAATAATCCTGAGCTCATAATGAGCATCAAAACGGATACAGGTATTAGTGAACACAGAGCTGTAGTAGCGAAATTGAATATCGGAAGTCCCAAAGTTACCAAAAAATAAACGCAAAATATATTTGTTCAGGAAAGCAGATAGAAACAAAATACATTGCTTCTTGAAAGACAGCTTCCACTCGTTTCTAACACTAAACGTAGGTGTAGACCAGATGTGGCTCAAATTCAAAGAAGTGGTATCGACAGCAATTGAAAGTTTTATACCTAATAAATTAATAAAAGAAAGAGGCGATCCTCCTTGGTACACAAAACAGGTCAGGACACTGTTGCAAAAGCAAAGGAAAAGGCATACTAAATTTAAACGAACACGAAATCCCCAGGATTTGCGATTGTACTCAGAAGCTCGAAATTTAGCGAGGATTTCAATGCGAGATGCCTACAACATTTATCACAACGAAACTCTTTCTCGTAATTTGACTGAAAACCCAAAGAGATTTTGGTCATATGTTAAATATACTCGGGGAAAGTCACAAACAATACCTTCACTACGTGATAGTAATGGCGATCCTGCCGATGACAGCGCTACTAAAGCAGAGTTACTAAACTTAGCTTTTAGAAACTCATTCACTAAAGAAGACGAAACCAATATTCCAGATTTCGAATTACGAACAGATGCCGTAATGAGTAACATAGAAGTAGATATCATCGGAGTAGTGCAGCAACTAAAATCACTTAATAAGAACAAGTCTTCTGGTCCGGATTGTATACCCATTAGATTTCTATATGATTATGCTGAAGCGATAGCTCCTTACTTAACAGTCATATACAACCGCTCTCTCATAGAAGGATCTGTACCAAAAGATTGGAAAGTTGCACAGGTCACATCTATATTCAAGAAAGGCAGTAGGAGTAACCCACTAAACTACAGGCCTATTTCATTGACGTCAATTTGCAGCAGGGTTTTGGAACATATCCTGTATTCAAATATTATGAATTATCTCGAACAGAACGATCTATTGACCCAAGGTCAACACGGATTTAGAAAATATCGTTCATGCGAAACACAACTAGCTCTATATTCACACGAAGTGATGGGTGCTATCGACAAAGGTTCGCAAATCGATTCCGTATTTCTTGATTTCCAGAAAGCTTTTGACACCGTACCTCACAAACGGCTTTTAATCAAATTGCGTGGTTATGGTATATCGCTCCAAATTTGCAATTGGATAGGGGATTTCTTGTCAGAGAGGACACAGTTCGTAGTAATCGATGGTAAGGCATCGACTAAAACAGAGGTGATATCGGGCGTTCCACAAGGTAGTGTTATTGGTCCTCTGCTATTCCTTATTTACATAAACGATTTAGGGAAAAATCTAAGTAGCTCTCTTAGGTTGTTTGCAGATGACGCCGTCATTTACCGTCTAGTAAAATCATCTGAAGATCAAAACCAACTGCAGAACGATCTGAATAAGATATCAGTATGGTGTAAAAATTGGCAATTGACTCTAAATAATGAGAAATGTGAAGTCGTCCACATGAGTACGAAAAGAAATCCGTTAAACTTTGTTTACAACATAAATCAATCAAATGTGAAGGCCGTAAACTCCACAAAATACCTAGGAATCACTATTACTTCAGACTTAAACTGGAAAGAACACGTAGATAATATCGTGGGAAAGGCGAACCAGAGACTGCGTTTTATTGGCAGAATCCTTAAAAGATGCAACAGAACTACTAAAGAAACTGCATACACTGCGCTTGTCCGTCCATTTTTGGAGTATTGCAGCCCAGTGTGGGATCCTTATCAGGTGGGTTTGACGGAGGACATCGAAAGAGTCCATAGAAGGGCAGCTCGTTTCGTATTGTCACGATACAGGGGAGACAGCGTTACGGAAATGATACAGGATCTGGGATGGGAATCATTACAACAACGGCGCTTATCGCTGAGGCGTGGGTTACTTGCGAAACTCCAATCGCCAACATTCTCCTCCGAATGCGAAAATATATTGTTGACTCCCACTTACATAGGTAGAAATGATCATCAGAATAAAATAAGAGAAATCAGAGTTCGAACAGAGAGATTCAGGTGTTCTTTCTTCCCGCGCGCTATTCGAGAATGGAAAGGGAGATAAATAGTATAATTGTGGTTCGATGAACCCTCTGCCAGGCACTTAAATGTGATTTGCAGAGTATCCCATGTAGATGTAGATGTAGATATTTATGAATGTCTCTTAAGGAGTCAGTGCAAGTAATTTTGAAAGAGTGTGAAGAACATTAAGTTTTTAAAGTCACATTTCAATGTTTAAAAAAGTCTCTGAGTGATTTTTGAAATAGTGCCACGTACTAATATCGAAAGTGACGCAAATGTTAAAGCAACCCAGTTTTGAAAAGAGTCAAACAGTTTTACGTATGCGGATGTTGGTACAAGTTCATCTCCCTTGAATAAATAACGCGATATTTTGTAAATGTTAAAATTATTACGTGAAATTAAGACAATAAAGGTAGTTATTCTGAAACTATTAGCCAATAATATCTTTGAACTGTTGTGGTTACGATGCTCTTGATAGGATGTGACTTTGTAGCAGTATTCAAAAACTGTGAGCTAGCCTTGATATTTCTATTTACAGGCAAATCCAAAATGACAGCGAAGAAAATAAGAATCTATGCTCATTTTCAAAAGTATATTTCAATATATGCTTTCTAATTGTGTTTATGTGATAGAGCGTAAAGGCCAAGCAGGGACATTGTGTACATCTGTTGCCAACTTACCCAGCCAACTTTGTGGGCATTGAAGTAAAATTTATAATCTCTCCATATATGAGTATAGTGTGAACAGTGACTAAAACTAATTTCAGAGACTGTAACAGACAATTGATGAATATGACACCACTCATTGCATGTTCTGCTGCCAACCTTACGTCACACGCACGCCGCTGCCATAAGTAAAATTTTAACTGTCTATGAATCAGTTGCCAGTACGCCAATCATCCAAGAGCTAAATAAGAAAAGACGTCACAAAGGACGTCAACCCTCTGCCGTAAGCATTGATCTCTATACACTCTGGATGTTGAACTGCAGCTGTCTTACCGTGCCAGCCGTAGATATTGATATTTAGTTTCTTGGCAAATTCAAACATGGCTGCTAAGTAGCATTTGAAGAAAAAGAGAAGAAAATATGTTTCGATTCCGCTTCGATATCAGCCTACAAAATCGAATATTGAATTAAATTCCAAATCAAGAGGAAAACAAGCAATTCTTTATCACGTAATAACTAATGGAAACTCGTTTACCAAATTTAAACATGGCGGACAGTGCGAAATCGTGTGCTAAACATATGAATGTGCAGCATTGGTCTATGATGTGCAGGCATGCTGCAATTCTATGCTCAGACACTAAAGTTATTCATCCAGTTAGTATAGAGATCAGTGGCGTAACTAGGACTTGGCTGTGGGGGGGGGGGATAGATCTACTTGACGAGCAAAATTTTTGTCAGTTTCCAGACTACCATCTACCACCCCCGTTGGAGAAACTAATTCACTCCCATCCAATGAAAGCTTATGGTAAAACACCCCAAATTTCCAATCTTTACCGTTACTAGATTGCTGTTACACGATTTTTTTTCGGGTCTGGGGGGAGTTCTATCCCCCCCCCCCACCGCATAGTTACGCCACTGATAGAGATCACTGGCCGTAAGACAAAGGGAATCGATTTATTTCAAAGATTCTTAAATTTGCCGATCGTCAACTTATAGTTATATGAACAATTTTTTATGATTAAGAGTAACTGTATTCAAAAACTAATTGGAATGATCTGGTAACAGAAATAATTATACAGGGTGGCCCATTGATACTGACCAGGCCAAATACTCACGAAATAAGCAGCAAACGAAAAAACTACAGAGAACAAAATTTTTCTAGCTTGAAGGGAGAAGGCGCTATGGTTGGCCCGCTAGATGGCGCTGCCATTGGTCAAACGGATATCAACTGCGTTTTTTAAATAGGTACCCCCCATTTTTATTACATATTCGTCTAATACGTAAATAAAAATGAATGTGTTATTTGGAACACTTTTGTCACTTTGGATATATGGCGCTGTAAAGGCTCTTGAAAGGAAGTCCATTTAAAATTGTAATTTGGAACAAACAAAGGAAATAATTTTGATTTGTGTACTATTTGTGTTTAAATAAAAGTTGTTTGTCTTCTGAAGAACATTTATGAGTGCAGTGTAGATAGAAGAACCTAGTACTTTTATCCCGATTTATAAACATTTTTAACAGTTAAATTTTTGTGAGTGTTTACAGTTTTATTTGCACGAATTGTTAGTTTACACGCAAAGATATTTCAACACGACGAACAGTGCGAATGTCGCTATTAGAAACGCATTGTTGAATATCTGGGCGTGTCGTGATAGTGTGAATTGGCCCTTACGCAGCCAGTTATAGGGAAACCTACAATTTAACGTGGATTCCGAAACAATTCGGGATTTTTCACATCATCAACATTGTCAGAGGTGAAAGAAGTACTAGTTGACAGATAAAAATCAGCAACAATCTAGAAATGAGTCGTTCAGATATCCTCACGCCTTCAGAATGAGCGATGATTCCGACAAGGACGGATAAAGATGAAGAGGCCATCGCGAATGTCTTGGGAGGCAGCAGGCGGTTAACGGCGTAGCAGGAAGTGCGTAGGGGGGAGCGCGCACAGGCGAGGAGCGGCAATTTGCAAATCCCCGGGAAAGAGCCGGCTTAGCCGCTCCATTAATCTCAGCCGCGCTGCTATTAGCGGCCGCTGGCGGCGCTGCGGTCGCCTCACCGCCTTCTCTGCTCCGCGGCTTCTACACGTCGCCATTATAACTCAGCTGCACCATAGACCAAAGATAACATAGACTGGACATGTCCCTATATCTCCGACCAGAGAAAGAGGGGGAGAGTTTCATATTATACAATGTGTATTGCACTGTGATGCATGTTTTTAATTGGCCACCTCGAACCTCGTATTCCGCGACAATTGCCACGCCATTTATTTCAATTGTTCCGAAGTAGCTTTACCTCAGAGTAAAAATATCCCATTGTTTCAAGAAAGGTTAAATTCTCTAGAATTGGTGATCGTGACAGTTCAGAGAATTGTATTAACGCACTTTCAAGTTTAAGGAGTAGCACAACGCAAAAAAGAGGACGTTTCCGTATTTTGTTAAAAACCCGGCCGGACCATTTTCAGGGGCCAAAAAAAAGAGGACATGTACGGGTAAAAGAGGACGTCTGGTAACCCTACTTATACGATACAACTAAGGTAAGTGAAATTACATTAAACTTATCATAAGACAATAGCCTTGTATGGTAGTAATTGTTGCCAACAATATAAACGATGTATAGGGACGGTTTTACCTTGGAACTCGTTTAATAAAAGGCAGTGCACTGTAGTGGCAACTCTAAGAAGTTAGCAGACGTATGTATTTTCAGATGGAATAGGAAGCCATGTTGTATTTATACGATGTTTGAGATCTTAGGAGGAGTTTTACAAATTTTCATATTCAAAAGTAAAATCTAGGAACTCCCGAAGGGAAACGGACTCGCGCATCGTAGCATAGCGCCTCAATGCGGCTGTGATTTGCAGAGTAGATGTAGATGTAGACTTAGTTACAAATATGTTGAGTCTAAAACGTCGATGTGTAAGGGACGTTGTAAAGTAGTTGGAGTGACTATTGTGAATTGTTGTATTTTTGGTGTTTCAAATAGAGTTTGTTGTGAAAGTCAACATTCTGTTCACGTCTATTTATTTTAAACATAATCAAAATAATAAATTAATTATGGCCTCACGCATCGTAACAAAGCGCCTCAATGCGCTCGGCCTCTCCGGCGCGGCTAATTGATGTGATTATATCTGCGTTACTCATTGGCACCAAGGCCATCATAGCGTACAACCTTTAAGCGATGACATGTTGATGACGCCACAGGTAAAGCCAACATTTGTCTTCGCAGTCTTCGGTACCCAAGTGTGTCTCGTACTTTGATTTTGGAAATTACGTGCTTTGTGATTTCGATTGTGAGGTTACGTGCCAGATGTTTGTTGATGTAGTCAGCCTGTGTCACCTCTTGGAGAAAGAGTGCTTTTGTCCCGCCTCACGCGTCAGTCCTGGGAACGAGACACGTGTTATTCTCGTGTCCTGCAAAAGGAGATCGGTTTGCCGGGGTCTGTTTGTTTGCCGCTGGCCAGAAAGCTTTCTGCAGGAAAGCAAAACATGGCGCCGATATCGCAGGAAGCCACTGTCTGAGGCAAACACGGAGCGCGAGAACTCGTGCAGCTGAAAAACAGCCGGGTTCTGTTTAGAGGGAGCTCCAGTCTCTAACGCGGTGGAGGTTCTGGGGTAGAGTCGCTGGCAGAGTTCCATGTACAAGCTGTGTAATATACGCAGGGACTCTGACGATCTAGTTGTGCTGGTCTGTTGTGGAGTGGTAAACGCATTTAGTCCACTGATGTATTTTGCAAAGATCGACAAAAGTGTTTCTGGTTAAAATTCGTGGCTCCGAGCTGTATTTGCTTTGGAGGGAGTAAGTTTCTTTATCAGGACATCTATGACTTTTTCTGGTATTTATGTTGTGGATTTAAGCCCGAAGACTGCCAATAAAAGGGTATATTTATGTTAAATCAATGTGATAAACAACATTTTTGGCAGTTCCATTTGGCGTATGTACAAAAAGATTTTCGTCTTTGCCCGCTCTGGAGCAGGCCACAAAATTTCATCAAGATCGAAGCAAAACTGTGGATTTTAGCGAAATCCATAAGTACCCTCCACCATGCACTGAACGAAATTTTATGTAGACATTGCCCTTCCTCTTGTTTTGAAGGTCAATTGTGCAAAATTTCATCAAGATCTGTGCGAAGATATAGATTTACATTGAAAACGCACTTTCACTTTCACTCAAATTTTCCGGTTGGTTTTCCAAAACATGGAACGAAACCTGTTTAAGAAACTTCCCCATGTAATTTTGTGTACGTCTACAAAATTTCACGTTAACTAGTTGTCTGGATTTTAAGTTAGAAGAGAACAGACAGACAGACTGTGATGTCGCACAAGTACAAAGTGCGCGCCACCTACTTTCGCCGCGCGCCGCCATGCACGCACGGCGCGGCGTTCTTACGACGACAGCCACGAGCGCCCTCTGCTGGAACTCCGCTCGTGGCCACCGCTGAACGACATCGTTCACTTGGGACTGAGTTAGGAACCAGTAAAGACTTCGGAATCCGATAGGCACCAGTGAAGACTTGGCTATCAGTTAGGCACTAGGCAGGACTCTAGCTCAACTATGTATCAACATTCTGCAGTACTATGTAAAAGTTAAGTATTGTATAAATTCTGTGCAATATATATCTCGTTCTAATTTACTCTAGTGTTTCTAGTTTCTGGCTGCTCCTCTCCGTACCTGCACCAGCGTGCTATCTTTATTCCTGTGTCGGTCTCATTCCACTCGGCCACCGACACCTACGACGGAAACGAGACACAAAAGCGGCGACGAGGCTGGGACACAAAAGTGGCGACGAGGATGGGATGCAAAACAGACAACAAGTATAGAGAGGATAGAGAGTATAGAGATAATAACGGCAACCTACATAATTTTGCACCAGCTTACTGTACAAGTCGCGATTTTTTATCCTATGTACATTCCTCCAATACTAAAATGACGATTAACAGAAGTCTCAGAATGTGTGATACAAATCCGTCCCTTGTTTCAAAAATGTTTTTAGAGCTTATGGGACTTAACTACGGGGTCATCAGTCATTAAACTTACAAACCACTTATGAACTAGCTTATACTAAAGACGGCACAAATATCCATGCCCGAGGGGGGGTTCGAACCCCCGACGGGGAACGGCCTCGAGCATCGTAGCATAGCGCCTCAATGCGCTCGGCCGCTCCGCCGCGGCGTCTCTTATTTTAGTCAAAATGTGTCACAAATATCTCTTCTCACAACTCCTGCTCAGTACCCCCTCATTAGTTACGAGATCTACCAATCTAATCTTCAGAACTTCAAATTTACGTCTTCCGTGACGTCCCTAAAACAGTCAAGGAAATGTCGGGATGGTTCCTTTGAAAGGGCATGGCCGACTAACTTCCGTCCGTCTATAACCACTGGCTTCCTGTAGCCGAGCGGTCTGGAGCGCCACGTTGCGCAACGCGCGGCCTCCCACGTCGGAGGTTCGAATCCTCCTTCGGGCATGGGTTTGTATTGTTCAAAAAAATGTTCAAATGTTTGTTAAGCTTATGGGACTTAACTACGGGGTCATCAGTCCCTAAACTTACAAACTACTTATGAACGACTTACGAACTAGGACGGCACAAATATCCATGCCCGAGGGGGGATTCGAACCCCCGACCGTAGTGGCCGTGCTGACCGTGACTGGAGCGCCTCAGTCACCTCGGCCACCGCGGCCGGCAGGTTTGTATTGTCTTTAGTATAAGTTATTTCATAAGTAGTTCGCAAGTTTAGGGACTGATACCCAGCAGTTAAGTCCCATAAGCTTTACAAACATTTGAACATTTTTTAAAACTTTGAACTATATTTATCCCTAAAGAATAAATGTATACTTATTTCATGCTCCCTAGCACATTTATATTTTATCAATAGACCACAGATGCTAATCTCTTTATCAGATATTTTCACATTACGATAGGAGTCATTCTTTTTCTTTTTCGTTTGGGAAAATTTTCTTTTGAACCAGATAATAAATAAAGCAAATAAATTCCTTTCTTTTTATTACGCCTTCAGGCTTATTTCTGTTTTATTGATTTTTTTATATGCCACATACAGATATTAGCTTTAGAGTGACTGCTAACTAACTGTCCCCCCTATCTTTTTAAGGAGGGCCGGCAGCGGTGGCCGAGGTGACTGAGGCGCTCCAGTCACGGTCAGCACGGCCACTACGGGCGGGGGTTCGAATCCCCCCCCCCCTCGGGCATGAATATTTGTGCCGTCCTAGTTCGTAAGTAGTTTGTAAGTTTAGGGACTGATGACCCCGTAGTTAAGTCCCATAAGGTATAGAAATATTTGAATACTTTTTGAAGAGATCTCCACTTTCTCGTACTCCTACGAATTCATGAACAGACCTGGAGGATGAATGGTATCAGTTCCCTTTAGCACTACTTCAGACGTTAGTCGTGGTGCCGCACTTCCCACTCGTGTAGGTCCTACACGATACCGATATTAGTCGCGTGTACCATTTTCTTTGGCTCTTTAGTGAATATACTAACAACAGAATATCATTCGTTACTGGCAGTCCTCCAACACTAAGCGGTGAATTTGTCTGATTCAGACGCAACAATCAGTCAGTATTACTGCGAAAATGAGTAACCCACATTACGAAAAATAAAAAAGGATGGCAGGGAGACCCCCAAGAGCAGGTTCAGCCGCCTTATTCGAAGTGTTTACGTTAAGTGTAGGTGACTGTAATGGATGTGTGTGAGTAGTGTAGTGTGGTGTTGGTGCTGGAGATGATGGGAGAAGGGAGAGGGTGAACCCCGCTGCCGGCGCACGGCCTACTCCTCACAAGGGGGCGCCCAGCTTATCGCCCCCACCCGGCCGGATCACCATCAACAGTGTGACACGCCCTCACACCATAAGCCGCTGCCGAGGGTTTTGGAATTTAATCCAGGACACTGGCAAAGACCGGTGTTCAGGGACTTCGCGCCGCCACCCCTCCTGTCCCTTCTGCCATGAGGCAAAGGGAAAATTATTAACAGCACGAGGGGTTCACTGACAGCCAAGCATAACCACGCCCGACGGTGTCTAACTTCGGTGATCAGACGCAGCCGCGGTGGAGTAGCCGAGCGGTCTAAAGCGCCTCGCTGCGGAGCGCGTGGTTGCTCGCCGTCGAGGTTCGAGTCCTCCCTGGGGCATGTGTGTGCGTGTTTGTCCTTAGGTTAGTTTGCCTTAGTTTAAGTAGTTTGTAAGCTACGGACTGACGACCACGCAGTTTGGTCCGATAGATTTACAAACATTTGAACATTTGATCAGACGGAAAGCGATGTATCCGGCTCGGCACGCTCGTTGACACCACGTTATGCTGATAGGCCTTAAGCCGTCGGCACACGGAGCGTGTATTTGAACGAGTGTGGCCAACGTGGCGAGTTTCTGAACCGCTCGTTGCCGAGGCTTTCCCAACGTGACGGGCAGTATCAAGCATGCCAGGTATTCTCAAGGTGGGAGAACGCTACCGACGTCACACAACGTGGCTATCTGGAAAGGGGGTCATCTCTTTTCGGTAGGGATATGAAGACGCCACATTGGCCGTGGAATTTCATGGGTTTTATGTATATAACTTTAGACCTTATGAATGTATGGCATTTGAAAGCAAGTAAAAGTAACTGAGTAAACTGAAAATCTCTCGAAAACCGGTCATTAGAAGTACTATTGTGGAATAAATGACTAGAAATTCCTCTCATGTGATTAAAAAAATTCCGTATTACAGTAATCTGCCGTTTCAAAAAAATGTACAAATGTTTGTAAATCTATCGGACCCAACTGCGTGGTCATCAGTCCGTAGCTTACAAACTACTTAAACCGCAGTACGCGCGGCTAATACGCCGCGGCCATTATTCTGTCCATCGGATCATTTATATAGATAGAAAATAATAGCAGTCCTATCACACTTCTGTGGGGCACGCCTGACGATACACTCGTCTCTGATGAACACTCGCCGTCGAGAACAACGTACTGCGTTCTATTACTTAGAAAGTCTTCCAGCCAGTCACAAATCTGTGAACCGCGGAGGAGCGGCCGAGCACATTGAGGCGCTATGCTGCGATGCGCGAGGCCGTTCCCCGTCGTGTTGCGGTGCGCCCCACCATCCGCCGTCGGGGGTTCGAATCCCCCCTCGGGCATGGATGTTTGTGTTGTCTTTAGTACAAGGTAGTTCATAAGTAGTTTTTAAGTTTAGGGACTGATGACGCCGCAGTTAAATCCCATAAGCTGTATAAACATTTGAACATTTTTGACAGAATAACTTGTAATTTATGGCTGTTTGCTGATGATTCTGTGGTGTATGGGAGGGTGTCGCCTTTAACTGACTGTAATAGCATACAGGATGACTTAGACAAAGTTTATAATTGGTGCGAAGAATGGCAGCTAGCTCTCAATGTAGAAAAATGTAAGGTGATGCGCATGAGTAGAAAAAACAATTCCATAATGTTCGAATACATTATTAGTAATGAACTTCTTGATTCAGTCGCGTCATTCAAATATCTAGGCGTAACATTGCAGAGCGATATGAAATGGAACGAACATGCAAGGACAGTTGTGAGTAAGGCGGACAGCTGACTCGGTTTATTGGGAGTATGTTGGAAGATGTACTTCATCTGCAAAGGAGACCTCGTATAAAATGCTTGTACGACCACGTCTTGGGTATTGCTCAAGCGTTTGGGACCCGCAGCAGATCAGTTTAAAGGAAGACATAGAGGCGGTTCAGAGGCGAGCAGCTAGATTTGTTACTGGTAGGTTCGACCAATGTGCGAATGTCACGGAAATGCTCCGGCAACTCAATTGGGGATCGCTGAAGGAAAGACGACGTTCTATTCGTGAATTTCTGTCGAGGAAATTTAGAGGGCCGGAATCTTAAGCTGAGTGTAGTAAGATCTTGCTGCCGCGTACTTACACTTCGCGTAGTGATCACGAAGATAAGAGAAATTAGGGCTCGTACGGAGGCATATAGGCAATCTTTTTTCCTCGTTCTATTTGGAAGTGGAATAGGAAAGGAAATGCCTAGTAGTGGTACAGTGTACCCTCCGGCTCGCACTTTACAGTGGATTGCGGAGTATGTGTGGAGATGTAGAACATGCAACTTTTATAAGAGCCTTATGTTCATAAATATTTTGTTGTTACTAATGTAGGCCTATATCAAACATAACGAACACATCCAAAAGCGCGGAAATTAGCGATTTAATAGAGGTAAAGCAGGAATTCGACTCTTTTTATTTCGTAAACAGTGTGATTCCAGTATCTGATACCGCCGGCAATTGTTGTTGGAAGGCGCTGCGGTCGCGTGTAGCTCGTTGAAACTCTCGTTTCTCGATCACCAAACACCAAAATTTTCAAAGAACTGCTTACGTCTGCTGTGACACAAAAAATCTCTAAGTGCCAACCTTTGGACCCAGGATGCGAAAATTTTACGAGTTCCCAACACGCAAACTTGACGATCTCCCACGGAAAATCGCGGAGTCGAGGAGTGCAGATCCGGCCTGAACCAACTTTGATCGTATATTTCAGAAATAAAGACGATGGCCCACTGTTTATAGACTTCTCCTAAACTGGACAATTTTGTTAAATGGTTAAATGGGACTTGTTTTATACAAGTAATTTATCAATTTAATACTAAAATTCACCAGATTTCCAGTCATGTTGATTGATTTCTTACACAATAAATAGTTTTTAAATTCCTAGCGTTTTTTAATTGCTGGCCATTTGCACTTTATAAAATAAACATAAATACTTATTTGCTGTACATGTGCACTGCCGTACTGTGCGTCAATTACCATAAGTTTGTTATGGGAAACATCTTTTATTAAGTAATTCTCAAATGGTAATATTTATAAAGCATCTGCAACCGTAGTCTCATAAAGCTGTCCGAGATCTATCCATCGACTGATGGGGGAAAATATGGAGTAGCACTGTGGTTCGGAATCCGCGTTGAACTGTAGGTCCCCCTATAACTGGCTGGGTAATTCAGTTCGGAGGAAGGCAACGGCATAGTGGTATTCAAACCAATCTTTGGATTGTTGACTGCTTTTCTTTTCCAAGACAATGACACAAAAATCTAATTTCACTCATAATGTTTTACGAATTTCACATAGAACAGCCAATACTTTTGGATGGCATGCTAAGCCTCTGCCTCTCAGCTATTTAATAGTTTGTGTACATCATATTAGAATGTAATATAAATGGAATGTGAACAGATTATTGCTAAATTTGGTGCAAAAATCCTCTTTAAGTAATATGTCATATATAGTTGCTTGCCCTTGTTCTAATGACATCGCACGTCATTAAACACGTAGAAATCATTTGATGTCATTTGATGTCATTTGATGCCCAATAGAACCACGCAAAGTACATTTAGGCACTGTCGCTTTTGATAATTGGCTTTCCTTTGTTTCCAAATTTGTTCCAGCCTTTTAGAATGAAGTCTCTTTCATAAGACCACAGTGCTCCAGTACGTTTCCTAATTTTCCTTTGGTCAACTTTACAATCAAATACATTTTGCCTGAATGGTTCTCTATCTATAACGTCTGACTCAGTTATGCCGGCTAGTTTCAGATCTTTCTTAATCGTAGCGATCCATTTAAATATCTCAGTTTTGGCCTTACTTCAGTTTTCGTCGAACTCTACTATTCATATTGCTCCATAAAAACATTCAGGTTTAATTGCAGTGTTGCAATGCCTAAATTCACTGAATTTAGAAAGTGGTCTTTCATTATAAAATTTTTACATTAACCTGAACGCAGTTCCCATTTTTTGACAGCGAACTTTGTCTGCAGCTTTTTTCCAGACCATTCTTTTTTTCCCAAGTATTTAAATTGAGAAGCACTTTTTATTTTTTCATAGGCTTATTTAGTGTTCAAACAATTTGTGCTTGTTTGTTGAATGTCACATTTTCCGATTTTTCGAATGATATTTGAAGTACTACTTTTTCCGCTACTTCTTTAAGAATTTCAATTTGTATTCCTGGTTGAAATTGCTAGATCATCTGCAAAGCTGAGGTAATCTGCTCTAATATTACGTCTACCTAAATTGATTGATTGACTCGATTTATGTTCTCTACATTCTGTAATTACTTTTTCCAAAACACACTTGAACAGTAATGGGGAGAGTCCATCTCTCTGTCTAACAAAAGTTTCTATATCAAAGGGCTCAGACATTTCTTCCATGAATTTAGCTTTAGAGCTTGTGTCGGTTAACGTTTACTTAAACAGTATTAGAGTTTTATTATCTAGCTCTTGTTCCTTTAAAATTTGGGAACTAGATTCACGATCAATTGAGTCGTAGGCCATTTTTTTAAAATCCACAGATGTACGTACATCATTGTTACCAGAAATCCTTTGGTGTCTAAGGATTAATTTCAAATTAAGAATTTGTTCCGAACAGGATCACTTTGGTCTAAAGCCTGCTTGGTATCCATCAATTTTAGGTTCCAACTACTCGATAAAGTAAACAATGCGAGAGAATTTTGTATGTGACCGGGAGAGGAGAGATTCCTGAGTAATTATTAACATCGGTTCTACCTCCTTTTATGCAATGGTTGAATTAGGGCAGTTTTCCCGTCTTCAGGTATTTTCTCAGTTTGCCAGATGGGTCCTATTAGATGAGTGAGTGATCCATTTATACTGTTAGCGCCAGCTGATCTTGGAGTTCTGCAGTTATACCTTCTTCTCCAGATCCTTCATTAAGTCTCTTAATTTGTTTAGTTATTTCGATTAGTTAGGTTGGTGTTATTAGTTTCCTGTAGTTGTAATTTATTTGCTGATACTGGAGAATAGTTTTTTAAAATAATTAGCAAGTATCGTACAGATTTCCTGGTTGTTAAGAGCCAAATTCGCATTTTCATTTTTGAAGCAAAGATTATGAGGTTGCTGACCGGTTAGTTTTGTTCTGTCTGTTTTATAAAAGGATCTTGTATTGTTTTTTGGGGAGACTTTTTCGATTTCTAAAAGTTGGTCATTTTCGTAGTTTCTGTCGAATTAATTTAGATGTTTCTTTTCTTACAGTGAGAAGGGTGTTGTAGGTATTATCTGTTTCGTTACTATTCCTGTTTCTGAATGCTACATGATACACTCAAAAGAGAGTAGGAGAGAGAGAGAGAGAGAGAGAGAGAGAGAGAGAGAGAGAGAGAGAGAGAGAGAGAGAGAACGAGAGAGTATGAAAATCTCTGCGCGATTCAGCTCGTACCAAGGATGGCTGTGTCTAAGATAGTAAAATATGCTCAAAGAGGTGGATGTTACAGTGTTATGGTACATCGCCCCCCTCCCTTTTTTTTAAGTGACTATACCTATCATTGCAGGAATAAAATCCAACATTGGTCTTTCACAATACACTTTATAATATACATTTATAATTAGAGTGGAAAAACTGTAATACATAGGCCTATACATTCTGTAATATTTACTTACGTGATATTGCATCATCTGAACAGAATATCCGAATCTCTTTTGGTAAATATTATTGTTTTCCTTCGTAATAAGATGTAACACATTTTCGTAATTATGTATTCATATTTGCAGGTTATTGGTAGCTTTGTTCTACTATCTTGTATTAGTACCACTTCAGATATGTTTAAATGCAGTGTGCAACATCTTTCATTCTGTAAATCTGTAATATTTTGAAAATTTGTATATTCAGGTATTTCGTTATAATTGTTTTGTTTACGATGAAGCTTTGCCAGTGACATGCCAAAGATAGCCGCGGTGGAGTCGCCGAGTGTTCCAAGGAGCCTAGCTGCGGATCGCGCCGATGCTCGCCGTCGGAGGTTCGAGTCCTTCCTCGGGCATGATTGTATTTGTTGTTCTTAGCATCAATTAGTTTAAGTAGTTTGAAAGGGACTGCTGACCAAAGTCGTAAGTCCCATAGATTTACAAACATTTGAACGTTTTTGCCACATATAAATTATGTGCGCAGTATGCACATTACCCTCCTTGCTGAGGTAGATGTTTTTCATCTGTGAGCAAAGAGTTGTGATCTTTTGTTTATAAGCGAGAGCTCGGCTCTAGCCATTCGCCTGGTGGAGCACATATGCGCACAAAAACAGCATGGAAACAACACAGTGGCCGTCTTCCTAGGTACTGAAAAGGCTTTCGATCGTGTGTGGCATGATGGCCTGCTGTATAAAATTTCCACTATGAACTGCCCATTACACATCCTGTGCATGGTTAAATCCTCCCTGTCAAACAGAAAATTCTACTCATTTATTGAAAGAAGGAGTAGTGAAATGTTTGTAAAGTCTATGGGACTTAACTACGGGGTCATCAGTCCCTAAATTTACAAACTACTTATGAACTACCTAATCCTAATGACGGCACAAATATCCATGCCCGAGGGGGGATTCGAACACCCGACCGTAGTGGCCGTGCAGACCGTGACTGGAGCGCCTCAGTCTCCTCGGCCACCGCGGCCGGCAGAAGGAGTAGTCCCATCAGAGACATAGAAGTAGGTGTGGCCCAGGGATCAGTGCTTGGCCCCTCCTTCTCTACACTAACGACATATAAAAAAAATACCTGGCGGTGAAATAGGCTTATATGCGGACGACACCGTCCTTTACCATAGCGACAAAAATCAAAACTATGCAGTTGCGAAACTACAGCGCCACATGAATGCTGTAAGTAAATGGTGCAATCTATGGATAACTAAAACAAACCCTGAAAAGTGCCAGGCCATTGTGTACACAAATGGAAGAAAAGCGCCCTACAGGTCCATTCATGAATTACCGCGGAGAAAATATAGTACATATCTTGGAATCATAATAGACAAAAACCTAACTTTCTCCAAGCACATCACAGATGCAACAAACAAAGAGAAGGCTAGGTTGACACAATTATATCCATTTCTGAAGGGTAGGGGATTCTCCACAGAAGCAAAAATAAAAATTTGGAAGACTACTATCATGCCAGCAGTACTGTAAGGCTCAGAGATATACAGCATGGCGGCTGATACAAACCTAGAATAGATGGAAAGCTTTCAGAACAGAGTACTGCGACTCGCAGCAGACGTGCCACGTTTCACCACCAACGAGGAGGTATGAGTCATGCTACGCCATCCGACATTATACCGAATTATCAAACAAAAATCAATAAAATTCTATGAATACTGCCGGAAATCCATATTTCACCTCAAATGACCTTTATAAACGCCCCATTATAAACGCCATAAACCCCCATCAATCGTCGATTCCGACGATAAAAACTCTCCAAGTCCATCACAGAAAGTCAAAAACACTTTCAAACATCATAATCTCGCCAATCATCACTCCATCAAATCCAAAATCAAACATCCGTCAACAATGTTATAAAATACATATCATAAACAAACATAAAATTTCACGGATAAAGCCCAAAGCAAATACGCATAAACCTGCTATTTTTGAATGATTAAGGTAGCTATTTCTGGAGACAGAGCACTAAGAGATACTGGTTCTCAAAATATGATAATTCGATGCAGCAGCACATTGCCAGTTTTGGCTTGCCCCTTTAAATTGATTGTTATGTATTGAATTTCTATTGGAATTGTGATATATAGTAGTAGCTGTTGGCGGATACCTGATGGAAACTATGTATTTCAATTGTAAAAGAGTGAAGTTAAATTTGGACGTTCACCTTAGAGAAGGAAATAAACAACTTGTGATTTAATTTCATTTTTGAAACTTAACTATTATTTATATGCAGAAATCCTGTTATATCACGAAGAACCTGGGAGTGATCTTCTCTTTGCTGAATGTCTGAAGGGTTTGTTTTGTTTTGTTGATAGTGTGTCACTCACCGTTTGCAACCCCCAAGAAGTATGGGGCGGTACGCTTTGAACAGATATATCGAACGCAGGCGTTCATGACTAGTCCCAGACGCCATAAGCTTTCCTGAGAATGCAAGACAACATCGCTGAAATCAGTAACTGGGATTATGAGATTTAATTTTAGAACCGTCTTTATTTCTTGTTTTTCACCCCTTTGGTCATATTTTGTACCCCTCAGTGTCTGCGCCACGACGCCAGCCTATCTCGTCACCACTTCTTACGACCCCGCTTCGCAGTTCCCGAGTATGTCGCGGAAGCGACAAACTTGATCCGAGGCTGCTGACTTGGAGTAAAACGAGAAAGATAAGAGGCGGCAGTAGTGTGGAGTTTGAGCCTTTGGAGTTCTTTGCCCCCTCAGCCCTCTGCGCGGGAGAAGAAGTGCGGCGAACAGCGAGCAGCGAGTCTGTTTGCCCGCGGCGCTGCGCCGCCTTAACTCGGCGTGCTGGAAAACTCGGCGGGAACTTTTTAATGTTAAGTAGAGGCGGCGGTGGATGTGCGGGCGCCGAGGCGCAGCGCTGTCAACATGGCGGCCGGCAGGCAGGGCGCGTAATTCGCTTTCTATTTGACTTAGTGATTGGCCGCCTGTGTGCGCCGGCATTACCAAGGGGGCGGCTGGGGGTGGACCCGCCTCCGACGGCGGCGTGGGAAGGGCCGCTTACACCACTGCAGCAAACTACTGCGTTACGCATGGCGGAAGCTGCTTCCTACCAACACAGACAATGGTAGATAACTGCATCTACATCGATACTTCGTTAATCCCGCACACAGACAAATATTCCTAGAATGCTTTGGTGAGACGAGTGTCAAAAGCCGTAATATCTTTCATATTTGATGCATTTTACCATTCAGTTTTAACAACTTTTTATCCATGAAGATGGTCTATGACCGAAACTCGTAGATATATAAGGTTTTGAATAAAGAGCTGATGGTTTTTAAAAATGCATTTTATGAAATATTACTAGACTGGTAATGCCGTATACAATATCACTGGCGTCACTGAAGGCTCGCCGCCATATTTCTATACTATAAGCGTGCATAGGCGTAGTCAGGATTTGAGTTCTGGAGAGGTTTTCAACAAATGAAAAAAAAAAATTACGTGGGTCTTTTAATAACATACGTCAAAATAGACATCCACGGCTGTGGGAGGTGCACCATCTTGCCTCTCAGCGCGATAAATCTATTTACATTAATGGAGATTATTTTCGATATAATAAAGGTAGAAAATTCTGTTCGCGACTGATGATTTCGGATGGTATCTGCTTCCTGCAGTTATTGCCAAGCTGCTTACATACAAGACAAGCGATTTTGTTTGCCTCTTCCCTCACACTTAACCTGAGACATAAAGAAAAGTTCCAGATCGTGTTGTACTGAACATCGTTCCAGAAGATCCATTAATCGCATACTCAGGACACATTCATAGTAGACTCTTCTTGTCATCGAACACTATTTTCATGTCAATAATGAACTGTTGAACAAACTGGATAAACTCAAGTGGAGAGAAAGCAGTAAAAAATAATAACGGAAGGATAGTTAAAAGAAGATAAGGGAAAAAGAAAAGAAATCGGATCATCACATTGGACCATTATCCGTTCTTAACAGTTTGAAAAGGCACTAATTTGACATTAAGAGTAAATGGCAATCCATATTTAGACAATTTCTGCCGCTTTTTATATTAGCTTCGTTAAAATTTCGGGACGGGTTTGAACCCCTAAAACCACCTCCTTCACTGCGCCCATGTAAATCTGTGTGCAGTCGTACATGTAATTACAGAAAAAAGTCTTAAAATACGGATGAACTGGCGTAACGCCGCGGCGTAGTGGCCGAGCGCATTGAGGCGCTATGCTCCGATGCGCGATGCCGTTCCCCGTCGGGGGCTCGAATACAACCCTCGTGCATGGATGTTTGTGCTGTCTTTAGTATAAGGTAGTTCATAAGTAGTTTGTAAGTTAAGGGACTGGTGAAATGTTCAAATGTTTGTGGAGTTTATGGGACTTAACTACGGGGTCATCAGTCCCTAAACTTACAAACTACTTATGAACTAGCTAATACTAAGGACGGCACAAATATCCTTGTCCGAGAGGGGATTCGAACCCCCGACTGTAGTGGCAGTGCAGACTGTGACTGGCGCGCCGCATAACGCTCGGCCACGGGGGCCGGCTAAGGGACTGGTGACCCCGCAGTTAAGTCGCATAAGCTTAACGTCATTTCGTTTCAGAAGATCATAGTAGTACTGTACTGGAACTTTTTGACTTGAGGTGAAGCAAGATGGCGGCTTCAGGCTTCAGTCATAGAGGTCAGTTTGTCAGTCTAGTGATATATGACTGTGACCCCACCTACCCTTTAGCGGTCGACCACCTAAATACATCAATAGACTCGCATGTCGATGTCGGTTTAAATAAGAGTCAAGCCCAAAGTCATTTTTGATTGTAATAACAACTTGCATAAAGAGAATTTATCCGATCAGTACTATACATCCTACAGCTTCATTAAGAATTAACGTAGAATTAATTAATTAATTAATACCTATCTGGGCATCACCCTCGACAGAACATTGCCGGCCGCGGTGGCCGAGGAGACTGAGGCGCTCCAGTCACGGTCTGCACGGCCACTACGGTCGGGGGTTCGAATCCCCCCCTCGGGCATGGATATTTGTGCCGTCCTAGTTCGTAAGTAGTTCATAAGTAGTTTGTAAGTTTAGGGACTGATGACCCCGTAGTTAAGTCCCATAGACTATACAAACATTTGAACATTTGACAGAACATAACCTATAAATATAATATCGAGAAAACAAAGGCCAAACTCCAAAGACGAAATGGAATACTCAACAAGCTATCATCTGCAAAGTGGGGTGCAAAACCAAACGTTCTACGTACCACAGCACTCGCCACCTGTTTTTCTGTGGTTGAGTATGGATATCCAATCTGGGGAAGATCTGTTCATACAAAGGAAATGATTCCTGCAGGAAGGTAACGGGCTGCTTGAAATTTACCAAAGTGGACCGTTTGTATTCACTGGCTGGTATTGCTCCGCCTGACATTAGAAGATCGATCCTCAGCTCTAAGGAACAGTATAAACAACTCTTTTGTGTTCCAGCCTCGTTGCCGCTTTCGTGTCTCGTTTCTGTCGTAGGTGTCGGTGGCCGAGTAGGAAGACCGACACAGGAATAAAGGACGCACGCTTGTGCAGGTACGAAGGTGAGCAGCCAGTGGGACAGCAGAAACTAGAAACACTAGAGTAAATTAGAACGAGATATATATTGCACAGAATTTATACAATACTTAACTTTTATATCAGTACGGCAGAATGCTGATACATAGTTGAGCTAGGGGTCTGTCTAATGCCTATCCGACAGCGAAGTCTTCACTGGTGCCTATCTGATTCCGAAGTGTTAACTGTTTCTTATCTCAGTCCCAAGTGAACGATGTCGTTCAGTGGTGACCACGAGCGGAGTTGTAGCAAAGGGCGCTCGTGGCTGACGTCGTAAGAACGCCGCGCCGTGCGTGCATGGCGGCGCGCGGCGAAAGCAGGTGGCGCGCACTTTGGACTTCTGCGACACCACAAACTCAATGATCCGAGGCACCCACTATTTAATCACCAGCCTGTACCTAGACGACTGAAATCTATGCAAAGTTTCATAAACGCAACTCAGCCATCTGCGGAGTCCATAGACTCACTCTGGAAACAGAAGTACTCAGTCATGAGGAAGCTCTTCCCCCTGGCTCTCACCTAGATTGGCAACAATGGAGAACTTTAAACCGATGCAAACAACTAATGAACAAATAGGGTTATACGGACATAGAGGTAAATGCGAGGAGATACAAACAATGGAACATCTCCTGAGGTGTCCGTTGGTGAATTCGTGCGGAGAATGCTCCCAGGAAGATCTTATGAGATATAACGAGACCGCTGCTCTATATACCGAATTCTGAATGAGCGAGATATGAATTTTATCGTGTGTTTGTTTTAGACGTGCTTGTCTTTTAATTTTGATGACGTACGTCCCAACTGACGGATATGTTTTCAATATATACACTCCTGTATCTACTAATTTAAGTATAATTGTACTTCATTAACAATGTGTAGTTCGTTACACGATTTTATATATATATATATATATATATATATATATATATATATATAGAGAGAGAGAGAGAGAGAGAATTTTTAAAAAAAAAGTGATGGCCTGAGATGTTTTACCAGTTGTTAGAGAAAGCAGTAGCAGTGGTCAATAGTTCCTTTCTGTACTACCTGGATGCTATTTCCAACCGGAAAACCAGGATAATCCACAAGATGTTCAAAATGTTCAAATGTTTGTTAAGCTTATGGGACTTAACTACGGGGTTATCAGTCGCTAAACTTACAAACTACTTATCAACTAGCTTATACTAAGGACGGCACAAATATCTATGCCCGAGGGGGGATTCGAACCCCCGACCATAGTGGCCGTGCAGACCGTGACTGAAGCGCCTCAGTCCCCTCGGCCACCGCGGCCGACTCCACAAGATGTAAAGAGTGGTACTTCTCAAACGTTTGATTGGAAATGTATAGATATCAAGCAGAAGAAAGATGCTAAGGCAAACGAAAAGGGCAAAAGTAAGGATTGTGCCGTTTGCAGTAACGTAAGGTAAATGGTGGCTGAAAGGAAACTGTTTTGTACTACAACACATGTTCCAGAAAACCAGTACACCATCCGGGTGAATGCTTCGAAAAGTACCGCAGGTTCGAAAAATAACGCACGTTCAACAAATAAGTGACGAAATGAGAAACAACACGTTTCATGTCGAATGTGTAATGTATATTTAATTCGTTGTATTGTTTAGTTTACGGTTAGTGACATTTAATTATATGTAATGGAGTTTTTTTTTTTTCAGTACAAATATGACGTATGCAGTGACAGTAAAGGATAAAAACAAATCGAGTAAAATCGGTTAAGTGCCTGGCAGAGGGTTCATCGAAAAACTTTCAAACTATTTGTCAGCCGTTCAATTTCTAACAGTGCACGGACAGAAAAAAACAACAAAGTGAACAATATATTTTAACATTCGAAGGAGATTGTTGATGATCGCAATTTAATAACTAGCTCTCGTTGTCATTGTTACGATTCCCACCCCAATTCGAGTATCATTGCCGTGAAAGTCTTGCGCCCGTATCGCGATAACAATACAAAACGTGCTGTCCTTGTTTGTACTTTTTCGATGTCCTCTGCCAGTCAAAAAGAAGATCCACAAACGTACTGTATAGTTATTCGTCTTTGGAAATTTAACACATAGAAACCTGAAAAACAGGCCACTGAATATAAAAGGACACATTACAAATGCAAAAACGACAATAAACGGAACGTCTGCCAGTCACAAGAGAGGAGATACGTGTTGCAGATGGTAGACCATGTTCTCCGGACTCTAGCTTCATCCTCCACGGCTGCTGGTTGCACTTTTCTAACCCTTTAATGCATGTATTTTTATTTGAAGCTATAAAAACAACCACGATACTGAGAAAAATTTTGAAAAAAAAATTCTTAATATTATTTTGTACTTCTAGAAACAAAACGTACATAGCTGGTCAGCTATATAGTGCTTCCATGATGTACCCTATGCAGTAAATGTCACTATTGTGCCTTCACCTTTCCAGAAAGTAACTCATAATGCAACAGTGGTGTGTGATTGCCTACTTTTACATGACAAAGGAAGAATACTAATGCAAACAAACGCACATGTTATGAGCATCTCAATGCAGCTAACTGTCGAAATGATTCAGTAGCTGTCTAGGACGATCTACTAGCATATATAACACTATATGTACAAGCAACTAAAATGGATTTGTGGTAAAATTTTGATCAGTTTGAGAGATAACAGAAAAAAATAAGGTATGTAGCAGATCAACTACACCGTGCATTAAAGGGTTAAGACTCACTGTTGCTCGATCCTTGCATCAAGTCTTAGGGCGTCCTCTTGATCCGTGGATCCCGTGGATTGAGAGTAGATCACTAATAGGAAGGGATTCGTCCCCTAAGATGAGGCCAAACCACTGGAGTCTCTTGTGGCCCAATATTCGTCGCCGGCCGCGGTGGCCGAGGGGATAGTGTTAGCTAGTTCGTAAGTAGTTTGTAGGTTTAGGGACTGATGACCTCGTAGTTACGTCCCATAAGCTATACAAACATTTGAACAATATTCGACCGATGTGCGGTTTCCAAACCGCTGATATACGTCTTCTCTATTTCTTCGTTCCCGTTTATCTCCCATGGGGTTGTAGATCTTTCGAAGTACATTCCTTTCTAATGAACACATTAATTCTTCTGTAGTTGCCGATGGCGGTCAAGTTTCACAACCGTATAGAAGTACTGGCCTTACTAATGTCACATTACACACACACACACACACACACACACACACACACACACACACACACACACACACAGATATAATCCCCCCTCGGGCATGGATGTTTGCGCCGTCTTTAGTATAAGCTAATTCATAAGTAGTTTGTAAGTTAGCCGGCCGCGGTGGCCGAGGAGACTGAGGCGCTCCAGTCACGGTCTGCACGGCCACTACGGTCGGGGGTTCGAATCCCCCTTCGGGCATGGATATTTGTGCCGTCCTAGTTCGTAAGTAGTTCTAAGTAGTTTGTAAGTTTAGGGACTGATGACCCCGTAGTTGAGTCCCATAGACTCTACAAACATTTGAACATTTTGTTTGTAAGTTAAGGGACTGATGACCACGTAGTTCAGTCCCATAAGCTCTACAAACATTTGAATATTTTTTTAACCATCCCGCCACCACTTATTCCAGTCCTGTAGACCTGAGGTTGTACACGATTAAGGGCAGAGCTACTTGCGATAGCACCCACGTGTTTTACCAAGTGACATGCCTGCATTGTCAAGTCTTCTATGTGGGAATGACCAGCTCCAAACTGTCCATTCGGATGAACGGACACAGGCAGACAGTGTTTCTTGGTAAAGAGGATCACCCTGTGGCTAAACAGGCCTTGGTGCACGGCCAGCACATCTTGGCACAGTGTTACACCGCCCGGGTTATATGGATACTTCCCACCGACACCATCCTTTCAGAACTCCGCAGATGGGAACTTGCGCTTCAGCATATTCTCTCTTCCCGTTGCCCACCACGTCTCAGCCTACGTTAATTTCAATCCCACCCTCCATTCAACAACATCTCTGATCTCTGGACAGAGCCTTTGCCTCAACTGGCATCTCTGTCCAACTTCTTTGCATTTTACATTTATCTGCCTTGGTGTATGTGCTTGTATATGCGTGGGGGTGTCCTTTTTCCCCTAAGGCAGTGTGTTTTAACCTGTGGGTCGCGACCCCCAGTGGGGTCGCAAAGTATTGCTTGGGGGTCGCCGTCATAGGAGACAGTACTTGTACCGTAAGATAACCACGGTTTGAGTAATACAAAATCGTATGCCTAAGTAAAATTAATTAATGTTACAATTATGGAGTTCCTCTTGTACATTCATTATGAATCGAGAAATCATAGATTGTTTTAAAACAAAGTGTGTTAATGATGAATAAACGTAAGGTCTGTGAACTGTTTTCAGGAACCAATCGATAGGTACAGTAAGTTATTCTCGAAAATTCGGAAAAAAGATCTGCTTCTTTAGAAATTGTCTATACAGTGGGACCTCTCTTAATGAGCATAATTCGCTTCTGAATTTTGCCTGAAATGCGAAACACTGGTCGAGCCAAATAAATTTTTCTATCGGAAATTATGTAAAAATGGGATTATATTCTTCGTTCCGAAAAATACACACACAAAAATTCGTTCAACGAGTTACAAGAAAACTAAAGCAAAAGAAAGATAATTTGTTTCCATTCAGATAACAGTTTTGTTACGCCTGGTAAGGAGGGGGACTGCCAGAATATTTTCATTTGGAAGGGGGTCACATATTTGAAAAAGTTAAAACTCTGCCCTAAGGCAAGTCCTTCCGCTCCTGGGATTGGAAGGAATCCTTACTCACTCCCTTAAAACCCGCAACCTGCAACCTTCACTTTTTCGCTCTCCTTCCTTCCTCTTTTCTGAAGAAGCAACCTTAGCTTGCGAAAGATCAGCATTTGTGCTTGTGTGCGTTTTTATTTGTGTGTGTCTATCGACGAACCGGTGCTTTTTCGCCTGGTAAGTTAAACCATCTTTATATATATATATATATATATATATATATATATATATATATATATATATATGTAAGTCAATTATTATCCGCAATTTAGTTATATTTATGTTTATGTTGGTAGTACTATCGTTTTACGTTGGTGACGCGTGTTTTGTTTATTTTTTGTTATATCTTTGCAATTTTCAAGCTACGTTAGTTTCGTTGTCGCTGCCGTGCTGTTAATCATGGCTGCTCCGCTGTCTATTTGCACCAAAGAAGAGCAACGTTCAGTGATACGTTTTATGGGGGCGGAAGGTGTATCAGGGGTCGAAATTCATAGAAGACTTTCAGTACAGTACGGGAGCAGTGTTTTGCCACAACGAAGTGTGTACGAGTGGATTGAAAAATTACGAAATGGTCGCACGAGTGTTAAGCACGATGAAGGAGCCGGACGACCGTTTACCGCCACAAATGAAGATACCATTGAGCGATCACGTGAAATGATTCTCTTAGACAGACGATTAACTATTGATGAAGTGGCTCATCGTCTTCAAATTAGTCATGGTTCTGCCTACGAAATTCTACATCTACATCTACATACATACTCCGCAATTCACCGTAAGGTGCGTGGCGGAGGGTACACTGTACCACTACTAGGCATTTCCTTTCCTATTCCACTCCCAAATTGAACGAGGAAAAAAAGAATGCCTATATGCCTCCGTACGAGCCCTAATCTCTCTTATCTTGTCTTTGTGATCTTTACGTGAAATGTAAGTAGGCGGCAGCAAGATCGTACTACACTCAGCTTCAAATTCCGGCCCTCTAAATTTACTTAACAGAAATTCACGAAAAGAGCGTCGTCTTTCTTCCAGCGATCCCCAATTGAGTTGCCGGAGCATTTCCTTGACACTCGCGCATTGGTCGAACCTACCGGTAACAAATCTAGCTGCTCGCCTCTGAACCGCCTCTATGTCTTCCTTCAAACCGATCTGCTGCGGGTCCCAAATACTTGAGCAATACTCAAGGCATGGTCGTACAAGCGTTTTATACGCGATCTCCTTTACAGGTGAAGTACATCTTCCCAAAATCCTCCCAATAAACCGAAGTCGGCTGTCTGCCTTACTCACAACTGTCCTTACATGCTCGTTCCATTTCATATCGCTCTGCAATGTTACGCCTAGATATTTGAACGACGCGACCGCATCAAGAAGCTCACTACTGATGCTGTATTCGAAAATTATAGGATTGTTTTTTCTACTCATGCGCATCACCTTACATTTTTCTACATTGAGAGCTAGCTGCCATTCTTCGCACCAACTAGAGATTTTGTCTAAGTCAACCTGTATGCTATTACAGTCAGTTACAGACGACACCCTCCCATACACCACAGCATCATCAGCAAACAGCCGCAAATTACAACTTACTCTGTCCATCAGATCATTTATATAGATAGAAAATAATAGCGGTCCTATCACACTCCCCTAGGGCACGCCTGACGATACACTCGTCTCTGATGAACACTCGCCGTCGAGAACAACGTACTGCGTTCTATTACTTAGGAAGTCTTCCAGCCAGTCACAAATCTGAGAACCTATTCCATAAGCTCGCATTTTCGTTAGGAGTCTGCAGTGTGGCACCGTGTCGAACGCCTTTTTGAAGTCGAGAAAAACACAATCCGCCTGTTGCCCTTCGTCCATGGCTCGCAAGATGTCATGTGAGAAAAGGGCAAGCTGAGTTTCACATGAACGATGTTTCCTAAACCCGTGCTGATTCATGGAAAGAAGCTTTTCCGTTTCAAGGAAATTTACTATATTCGAACTGAGAATATGCTCCAAAATTCTACATGAAACCGATGTCAACGATATTGGCCTGTAATTGTATGGGTCAGTTCTCTTTCCTTTCTTATACACGGGAGTCACCTGCGCTTTTTTCCAATCACTAGGAACTTTGCGCTGAGTTAAAGATTCGCTGTAAATGCAAGCTAAGTAGGGGGCCAATGCCGCAGAATAGTCTTTGTAAAAACGAACTGGTATTCCATCCGGACCAGCAGACTTTTTCGTATTTAGCTCTCTCAGCTGCTTCTCTACACCGGAAATACCTATTGCTATGTCCCCCATTTCGGAATTAGTACGTTGATCAAATGATGGTATATTTGTGCGGTTCTCCTGCGTGAAAGATTTCTTAAAGGTTAAATTTAGAACTTCAGCTTTCCGTTTGCTTTCTTCTATTACTGCCCCGGAATGATCAACTAGTGACTGGACAGTGGGCTTTGACCCGCTTATCGATTTTACATAGGACCAGAATTTTTTCGGGTTCTCGGAAAGATCTTTTGCTAAGGTATGGCTGTGATAATTATTGTATGCTTCACGCATCGATCTTTTTATAGACGCACGAATCTCTATTCTCTATTCACAACAGACTTGGGTTTCGTGAAGTTTGTGCAAGATGGGTCCCAAAACAACTCACACAGTTGCATAAGCAAACGTGCCTCGACATCTGCAAAAAACATTTGGATCGCTATGGTAACGAAGGGGACAACTTCTTAGACACAATCATTACTCGTGACGATACATGGATCCATCATTACGAGCCGGAGAGTAAACGGCAAAGTATGTAATGGAAACATCAAAATTCGCCGTGCAAGAAGAAGTTCAAGACCCAACCGTCCACAGGAAAACTGATGCTTACGTTTTTTTTTGGGATACACGAGGTCCTGTACTGAAACATTATGGTGAAAGGGGCACAACAATAAACAGTCTACGTTACAGTGAGATGCTTACTGACAGGCTAAAGCCTGCAATTCGAAGCAAACGCCGAGGATTGCTGTCAGAAGGTATTGTGTTGTTGCACGACAATGCCCGTCCGCATACCGTTGTCCACACTGCTGAAACGCTCCGGAAACTCAAATTCGAAGTACTGGAGCATCTTCCACATAGTCCCGATCTTGCCCCTTTTGACTACCACTTGTTTGGTCCACTCAAATGGGCCGTCGATTTGACTCGGACGAAGCAGTGAAGGAAGCGGTGCATTCCTGTATCGCAGCTCAAGCGAAAACCTCTTATGAGGGCTTAAGGAAGCTTATGGAGCGATGGACGAAGTGCATTGAAAAGAAAGGAGACTATGTCGAAAAATGATGTTCTTGTAAGTTTCGTACTTTATTGCAATAAAATTTTATAACTGCGGATAATAATTGACCTACCCTCGTATATATATGTCACCACCCTTCGTACCTCTCGGCCTAGGTAGTTAGTAACCCTTCCCTTCTATCCCCTTTTTCCTCCCTCCTGTCCCCTACCTGACGAAGAAAGCAACTTCCAAAAGCTTGTGTGGTACATTTATTTTCGTCTTTTTTGAGTGACCATCTGCCGTGCTGAGCTGAGGGAAGTACTGGCAAGCCCATCTATCTCTTTTGAATAATTGATATAAAATCACATAATCATCTTGTGTTTCCTTATTAAAAAAAAAATAAATAAATAAATAAATAAATAAATAAATAAAAAATGCTACCAAGAACACGTGGAACAGAGAGTTAATGTAACGAATGACTGGTTTATGGTAGTCCTGTAGACGCATGATTTGTCGTCCAGGAGCCATTGTGCCCGTTTGGTGTGATTTGTGCCGCCTGACCGCCATCTCCCCACAGACGCCCCGCCGTTCGCACCTGCTGCCAATTCCCGCAGTATCGGTTTCTCTCGCGGTTTGACATTTACGGCCTGCCTGATGTACTGGCGACGATAGGCGAGGGGGGCGCCGGCGATCCGATTGGATTTCTCGGAAGGGGTGGCACTGCCCGCCCCCCTCACTTCCTCACAGCTGCCACCGCCACAATCGTCTCCAGTAATTGTACACGCGGTCCGTGTCGGTAGCAGTGGCAGCTCCTCGTCTTCTCGGGACAAGCATTTCGTGCACCAACGCCTGAATAAATCGAGAAAATTACGTTATTATACTTAATCACAATAAAGTCTTTTCCCAGTGGCGATCTCTGGGTTGCGGGTCGTGTAAAGCCCTTTTTAAACGATGAACGGAAGTGAACAAAATGGATAATAGTCTACTGAAGCGCTCCTAGCGTACTAGCCTTGAACTACAAACTCATGCAAGATCTTGGTGGCAGCGTGTTTAGACGGTAAACAATCCGAGCGTAAGCTACGCCTCTAATGACCTTGACGGAGCGTTAAACCCCAACTCTCTTCCTTCATTCCCAGCGAGCAGCGAAGGCGTCGTTTCTGTTTCCAGCGCCTCTGTCCACTGCTGGGTAGCTGCCTGCTGTGTTGCTGAAGCTTTGTGTTTCTTGCGTGCTTGATGATTTCTGTAGTTTGAAGTCGGTAGTGGGCTGCTGGAAAGGGATGTGAGAGAGATTTTCGTAACGTGTTGTTTGAGTTACTTGTCCTGTTTGAATCTCCTTCGAGGGAACACTTAATAGCGTCAAAAGTTTTCGTGATATATCGGCAGACATTCAAAATTATTTAATAAATGAGCTTGCTACTATTTTCAGAGATGAAATCTACAATAAACTTACGGATACGGATTGCTTAGTTTTCTGTAAAATGATATTAAAAAAAAATATTTGTTTACCCCTTTCCAATACTCAATTAACGCAAGATGTGTGTGTGTGTGTGTGTGTGTGTGTGTGTATGTGTGTGTCAGAAAGAGAGACATAAAGAGAGAGAGGGGGGGGGGGTGAGAAAGTGTCGAATCCTACACTATAATGTTTGTTGAAAGCAGTGAAGAGTACATATAGTCATACAACAGACAGAATTAATTTTCGCAGTCTAACGTAGACGTACAGTACATATAAGTTTAATCTTAAGATTAATAATCGCTTTTCCAGCGTTGCAGGTTTGGCTGTTTTATTTACTTTGTTTTATTTATTTATTTGTATTTAAGTACTCGATACGTATCATTCGATTATAGTTTAGTAGGTGTGTAAGTTTGCACAAACCCCCATCCTGTAGGTTCAACTGTCGTGCAAATCGTTTCGGCTTTCTTTTATTTTATTACTAATTATTTACTGATGATCTGCGTTAGTGTACAAAAGTGGCCTGAGACGCGATTTTCTTGTTTACACTCATACAAGTCTACAAGTATCTAAACATCGCCACGTCCATTTAATTTAGTTTGTAAACGTGTCCTCTCTTCTTGCAGTTTGCACCGCAATTTTCCACCTACACTGGATCGGGACTCAGGTACAGGTTTTGTGCCTAACGCCATGAAACTCTGAGCCTCCTGGCACTTGACGCTATTTAGCCTCACAAATAAGTTTCCGACAAAAAGAGGGATTGAAGCGGTACTGTTAGATCGCTTCATTACTTTGTCCTACAATATTCTTTATTCATTTTTATTAGGTCTAACAAAATGGTTGAATCGTTAATTTAGACGAGCTTAGATGGCCGTTCAGGTCAATATTTTGTTACAGTGCAGATTAGAAGTAGAGACCAGTGGAGGCAGAAATGCGTTAAATAAAGAATACAAGGAGCCAGCCTTCACAGCACCCATTTCCCTTCCTGTGTGTGAGTGTGGCAGATGCGGTGAGATGACAGAGATTGTAGTGGGTTTCGCAGTAGCAGAAAGTTGCAAGTAGGGTAGCCAACCTTTGCTTACTACGAGAACAGCAGAGGTTTTCTTGTGGCTGTGGTGTCGCACAAGTCTAAAGTGCGCGCCACCTACTTTCGCCGCGCGCCGCCATGCACGCACGGCGCGGCGTTCCAATGACGTCAGCCACGAGCGCCCTCTGCTGCAACTCCGCTCGTGGCCATGACTGCTGCATCGGCCACTTGGGAATGAGATAGGAACCAGTTAACACTTGCGAATCAGATAGGCACCAGTTGAGACGTGGCTATCGGATAGGCACTAGGAATCATCACTAGGCAGGCCTCTATCTAATCTATGTATCAGCATTCTGCAGTCAAGAACTATGTAAAAGTTAAGTATTACTAAGTCTGTATGAAATATAAATCTCGTTCTAATTTACTCTAGTGTTTCTATTTTCTGCTGTCCCGCTGGCTGGTCACCTCACCTCCATACCGCACAAGCGTGCATCCTTTATTCCTCTGTCGGTCTCTTTCTACTCGGCCACCGACACCTACCAAAACCAGCGGAAACGAGACACAAAAGTGGCGACGAGGCTGGGACACAAAAGCGGCGACGAGGCTGGGACACAAAAGTGGCACCAGAGTTTCTAGCCATCAGAACGCGAGTCTTGAAGGGTGTCAGGTTGGCGGCGGGTCCCGTTATGCCTTCAGCCAATGGGAGAGCTCTGCTGAGCAACTTAAAACGGATAGCGGTCAGGAGAGGTGTCCGCCATGAGAGGAGAAAGTTGGCCGGGATCTAGAGACGAGCGGATGTACTGGGTGATCAAAAAGTCAGTATAAATTTGAAAACTTAATAAACCACGGAATAAGGTAAAAATTGACACACACGTTTGGAATGACATGGGGTTATATTAGAAAAAAATAATTGTTCAAAAATGTCCGCAGATGGCGCTTCATCTGATCAGGAAAGCAATAATTAGCGTAACAAAGTAAGACAAAGCAAAGATGATCTTTACAGGAAATGCTTAATATGTTCACCATCATTCATCAACAATAGCTGCAGTCGAGGAATAATGTTGTGAACAGCACTGTAAAGCATGTCCGGAGTTACGGTGAGGCATTGGCGTCGGATGTTGTCTTTCAACATCCCTAGAGATGTCGGTCTATCACGATACACTTGCGACTTCAGCTAACCCCAAAGCCAATAATCGCACGGACTGAGGTCTGGGGACCTGGGATGCCAAGCATGACGAAAGTGGCGGCTGAGCACACGATCATCACCAAACGACGCGCGCAAGTGATCTTTTTTTTGAATTTATTGGTTCTAATAAAACCTCATGTCATTCCAAGTATGTATGATCACCCGGTATAAAGTTGTAGAGGGTACAGAATACTGTGTTTTTAATTCAATATCATTATGTTCTCTAAAGAATCGACAAAACAATCAGAGAAAATGTCATAATTTGCGTTTGATTTCAGTTTTTTTCGGTTGAATTAAAATTGGACACATGTTATACGGCGTCTCCTTGAAATATTTAATATTTCTCCTGAAACACACTGTATGATATGTGTGGAATCTTTAGTAAATCAGTAAACAGGCGCCGCTGGTGGGAACTGCCTGTTTTGAATTATCCGTGTTTTTCGATTATCCGTGCAGATTCGGTTACATGATAATACAGATGAAAGTATGCTTGGTGTATGTGACGAGATGAACTGGAGATCCTGGGCTAGATTTCAACTTGTCAGCCAAGAATTCAGCTAGTGCCCCTCTGGATGTTAGAAGATCAGTGGGCAGCGAGTAGTTCTTCTGTTCTGTCAAAATCGCAAATATGTTGTGTAAGTATTCGGTGTCGACGTATGTAACGGTCTCCTCAGAAATTTATGGCCCCCCTGGTTGTGCATCGGCTACTTCGTTGCACAGATGTTGTTGGCACGAGTTCAACTGCTGTGCTACCAAATAGCCACAGCACCAGCCAGATGGGCCAGTACATACGTCGACAACGAATACTTACACAATATTTTCTGCGATTTTGACAGATAAGTTATCCAAGAAATTAATCACAGATCGCCCCTCCTCCTCACAGCAGACAACGTTGTCTAATTTCAGTCAATGTTCATGGCAGGCGCGAAGGCAAAAAATCGTCCTTGTTCAATGCAGCGAGTAGCTGGTGGGAACTTACCGTGATCAAGGCAGTGAGTAGGTAATGGCGACTTACCATCCTTGTTCATGGCAAAGTATTTGGAGGCGAGTTACTGTCCTTGTTCACGGCAGTGAATAGTTGTGGGTGACTTACCATGGCTGTGAGTAGCTGGTGTGGGCTTACCATCCTTGTTCATGGCAGTGAGTAGCTGGTGTGGGCATCCTTGTTCATGGCAGTGAGTAGTCAATGTGGACTTCATCGTCATTGTTGCCAGCAGTGAGTGGCTGGCGTGGACTTCACCATCCTTGTTCATTGCAGTGAGTAGCTGGTGTGGACTTCACCGTCCTTGTTCATGGCAGTGAGTAGCTGGTGTGGGCTTACCATCCTTGTTCATGGCGGTGAGTAGCTGGTGTGGATTTCACAGTCCTTGTTCCCAGCAGTGAGTAACTGGTGTGGACTTACCATCCTTGTTCATGGCAGTGAGTAGTCAGTGTGGACTTCTCCATCCTTGTTCCCGGAAGGGAGTAGCTGGTGTGGACTTACCATCCTTGTTCATGGCAATGAGTATACCGTTGTTTTGATGGGAGTGAGTAGTTAGTGGTGACTTACCATCGTTGTTCATGGCAGAGCAGCTGCTGGGGACTTGCCCTCCTTGTGGACTTCACCATCCTTGTTACCAGCAGTGAGTAGCTGGTGCGGACTTACCGTCCTTGTTCATAGCAGTGAGTGGCTGGTGTGGACTTACCATCATTGTTCATGGCAGTAAGTAGCTGGTGTGGACTTCAATGTCCTTGTTCCTAGCAGTGAGTAGCGGGTGTGGGCTTCACTGTCCTTGTTCATGGCAGTGAGTAGCTGGTGTGGGCTCACCATCCTTGTTCATGGCAGTGAGTAGCTGGTGCCGATTTGATTGTCCTTGTTCATGGCAGTGAGTAGCTGGTGTGGACTTACCATCCTTGTTCATGGCAGTGAGTAGCTGGTGTGATCTCCACTGTCCTTGTTCCCAGCAGTGAGTAGCTGGTGTGGACTTCACCAACCTTGTTCATGGCAGTGAGTAGCTGGTGTGGGCTTACCATCCTTGTTCATGGCAGTGAGTAGCTGGTGTGGGCATCCTTGTTCATGGCAGTGAGTAGCTGGTGTGGGCATCCTTGTTCATGGCAGTGAGTAGTCAATGTGGACTTCATCGTCATTGTTGCCAGCAGTGAGTGGCTGGCGTGGACTTCACCATCCTTGTTCATTGCAGTGAGTAGCTGGTGTGGACTTCCCATCCTTGTTCATGGCAATGAGTAGCTGGTGTGGACTTCACTGTCCTTGTTCCCGACAGTGAGTAGCTGGTGTGGACTTCACCGTCCTTGTTCACGGCAGTGAGTAGCTGGTGTGGGCTTACCATCCTTGTTCATGGCAGTGAGTAGCTGGTGTGGATTTCACAGTCCTTGTTCCCAGCAGTGAGTAACTGGTGTGGACTTACCATCCTTGTTCATGGCAGTGAGTAGCTGGTGTGATCTCCACTGTCTTTGTTCCCAGCAGTGAGTAGCTGGTGTGGACTTCACCAACCTTGTTCATGGCTGTGAGTAGCTGGTGTGGGCTTACCATCCTTGTTCATGGCAGTGAGTAGCTGGTGTGGGCATCCTTGTTCATGGCAGTGAGTAGTCAATGTGGACTTCATCGTCATTGTTGCCAGCAGTGAGTGGCTGGCGTGGACTTCACCATCCTTGTTCATTGCAGTGAGTAGCTGGTGTGGACTTCACCGTCCTTGTTCATGGCAGTGAGTAGCTGGTGTGGGCTTACCATCCTTGTTCATGGCGGTGAGTAGCTGGTGTGGATTTCACAGTCCTTGTTCCCAGCAGTGAGTAACTGGTGTGGACTTACCATCCTTGTTCATGGCAGTGAGTAGTCAGTGTGGACTTCTCCATCCTTGTTCCCGGAAGGGAGTAGCTGGTGTGGACTTACCATCCTTGTTCATGGCAGTGAGTAGTCAGTGTGGACTTCTCCATCCTTGTTCCCGGAAGGGAGTAGCTGGTGTGGACTTACCATCCTTGTTCTTGGCAGTGAGTAGCTGGTGTAGACTTACTGTCCTTGTTCATGGTAGTGTAGTGAGTAGCTGGAAGTGACTTACTATTGTTGTTCCCGGCAGTGAGTAGGTGGTGGTGACTTACCGTCCTTGTTCATGGCGGCCTGGAAGCACTTGTTGAGGCGGCAGGCGCGGCACTGGTTGCGGTGCGTCTTGTCGATGGGGCAGCGGCCCTTGAGCTCGCCCGCCGCCTTGCACGTGTACACGCGGTTCCGGTGGATCGACCGCTTGAAGAAGCCCGAGCAGCCTGCAACACCCAACACACGCTCCGCACTGCAGCCAGCCCTGCAAAGCTCCTACATGTTCCTCACACTCTCTCATCTTTCCAGTGTATACCCAACTGAAAAGGTGACCACTGATGTATCGGCATTGTGTACAGTGTGATTCACGAGGATTGGCAGATAATTTGTGAGGTGATTCTTCATGTGCATACAAACACAAAAAGTACTATGAATATGTCCTTTCTTGGGTCATTATGGAACTGGAGTGGGTTGAAGACGACACACATCCGTGAGTGAATATGAAGAGCAGTATCGATTACTGAAATACTGTGTAGGCTCTGTGTTGGACATAATGACGATGGGACAGGTGACTGATCTATACTACAAGTGGTGTGTGGGTTCTCCAACAGATGAAGGCACTATGATGTCAGACTGGGGTAACAGTTGCAAGCGTACACAATGTGCAATAGTGAGTTGGATCAATGAGCAGTCGTGATGCTGCGTGCATGCAACATGTTCTGCAACACCATGGATCAACCAGGTCAATGTAACAGACAAGCATCTCAGTATCTAAATGACGTGATTCCTCAACAGTGGATTGGCGTGGTGGACCCATTAACCCTAATAATGCATGACTTTTTATTTGAAGCTATAAAAACTACCACGATTAATGTATAGTGCGTATATACTGAGAAAAATATTGAAAAAAAGGGTCCTTAAATTATTATGCACTACTAGCAACAAAAAGTTCACAGCTGGTCAGCTATATAGAGTTTTCTTGATGTATCTGATGCAGTAAATGTCGCTATTATGCCTCTAATATATCCAGAAAGTAACTTATAATGCAACAGATGTATGTGACTACTTTTACATGGCAAAGGAGGAATACTAAAGTAAACAAACGCATGTGTAGCTAACTGCCAAACTGATTCAGTAGCACTCTGCAATTTATAATATCTAGGACGAGTTACATACATGTGTAACACTGTCTATGTATAGAAGCAACTACAAATGAATTTGTGAAAAAAGTCTATTAGTTTTAGAGATAATGGAAAAAATAAGGTATGTAGTTGACCAGCTGCACCATGCAGTAAAGGCTCGACAAATAACCCGACCTAACGTCATTAGACGCCACTTTAAGGGACTGGCTAAAGCGGGATATGATTAGTACAAAAGGAACTTGTCGCTCTTAACATCGGCGCCATAGCCCGCATTAAAATACGTCTACATGATGTTCCATGCGCGTTGCAACACACCGTCCAACGCGTTGACTAGTGCATTCAGATGTATAGGAGACTTTCTGAGACACGGTTGGGCAAGTGATATGTTTTGACATGCAGTGTGGAGGTCGGTGGCTGATGGGAATTGATTTATACATCTGCATCTACATACATACTCCGCAATCCACCGTAAGGTGCGTGGCGGGGGGTACACTGTGCCACTACTAGGCATTTCCTTTCCTATTCCACTCCCAAATAGAAGGAGAAAAAAAAAGGAATGCCTAATGCCTCCGTACGAGCCCTAATTTCTCTTATCTTGTCTTTGTGATCTTTACGCGAAATGTAAGTAGGAAGCAGCAAGATCGTACTACTCTAAGCTTCAAATTTCGGCCTTCTAAAGTTCCTCAACAGAAATTCACGAAAAGAACGCCGTCTTTCCTCCAGCGATCCCCAATTGAGTTGCTGGAGCATTTCCTTGACACTCACGCATTGGTCGAACCTACCAGTAACAAACCTAGCTGTTCGCCTCTGAACTGCTTCCATGCCTTCCCTTAAACTGACCTACTGCGGGTCCCAAAAACGTGAGCAATACTCAAGACGTGGTCGTACATGCGTTTTATACGCGGTCTCCTATACAGGTGAAGCACATCTTCCCAAAATTCTCCCAATAAACCGAAGTCGGCTGTCCACCTTACTCACAACTGTCCTTACATGCTCGTTCCATTTCATATCGCCCTGCAATGTTACGTCTAGATATTTAAACGATGCGACTGCGTCAAGAAGCAAGAATTCACACGTCCGACCGTGCCCAGGGTGTGTCGCGTATGGTTGAATAAGGGCTCACAGTCCAGAACAAAGCAACAGAGAGCCGTATACCCATCCCGGATGTCCGCTAAGGAAGAAATATTAGGGTTTAACGTCACACAGATACCCGCCGCATGGTCTAAGGTATCATGCAACGGACTGGGCGATCGCTCCCGCCTGAGGTTGGAGTCCTTCGTCGATGATGGGTGTGTGTGTTGTCCTTAATATAGGTTAGTTAAAGTTGTTTGTGAGTGTTGGGACTAATGACCAAAGCAATTTGGCCCAATAGATTTAAAACCTTTGAACATTTCTCACAAGCTCGGATTGTTGTGTCAAGGATGGGGAAGAAAATCGGCCGTGCCCTTTCAAAGGAACCATTCCGGCAGTTGCCTGGATCTATTTAGTGAAATCACGGAAAGCCTAAATCTGGATTTCAAACAGACTGCAAGCCGATAACCGAGTCGGGTGACATCTGAGACATCGGTACTGATAAAAGGGCAAGAGTGCTCGGGGACCATCTCAACCAGTTTTCAGCTTCTCAATACTGTGACTGTTCGGTGATTTTTCAAGATGATAATGCGCAGTCACATCGTTCCCGTGCTACCTGAAAATTTTGCAGGACAAGTCCCGGGGCCCAGATTTTAACACTATCTGGGATGTAATTGAACGTAGGCTCCGTGCTACCATGAATACTACTTTCATGTACAGTTGAGAACTGGCTACCAGTCTTCAAATAATTTCGTGTTAGATTCGTCCAGAGGAATACCACTGACATGTACTCTCACTTCCACGGCATCTCACTGCTTTCGCATGCACTATTACTTGCATGTCTATTGATATTTGTCAATTGTTTTCATCTAGAATTACGTCCGAATTTATAACTTTTTGCTACTACCTCTTTTAGCAATATTTATTGCAGACAGTACCACTCAATGTAAATGAAAAATTATATCACTGGTTACCACATATTTGAAGAGATGTGGTGACATAAATTTTCAAATGTTTGTAAAGTTAAGGGACCAAATTGCTGAGTTCATCGGTCCGCAGACTTACAAACTAATGTTCACAGAATATATGACGTCAACTACGTTTGGGCAAAGCTGAAAATGTGTACCCAGCCGGGATTCGAACCCGGGTCTCCTGCTTTCTAGGCAGTTGCGCTGACCCCTACACCACTGGGGACACAGTGATCACCGCACCTGCAAGGACTACCTAAGCACGCCTCCCGTCAGATACAAATTCCCAGCTTCACCCTGCCCACAGTACTCAAACTCGTAGTTATGAAACTAATCCCCGTAAGAGTAAGGGCTTCAAACGTGCCCACCCCTCCCCACTAACGATAGGATCATTGCCCATCACCGGCATATGATATATATACATGTGGCGTCTGTTCCGAAAGAACAGACGCCACTTCTGATCCTGCAGTTGTTATTATTTAATATTCACAGAATACATGACATCAACTGCGTTTGGGCAAAGCTGAAAATGTGTACCCAGCCGGGATTCGAACCCCGGGTCTCCTGCTTTCTAGGCAGTTGCGCTGACGCCTTAGACCGTATAGCCATTGCCGCGCAGGTAGTAGTGACGAACATTGAGATGTATGAACACCATGTTATCTTAAAACGCACTTTTGATTCTTTAAATAATTCCTGATGGGCTGTGACGAGGAAAGAAGAGGAGTAAGGGGAAATATCAAACTAACAATTTTTCAGAATAAAAAAATTCCAGTTGCACTGAGGTTACTTTAGAAAGCGTCTGTCCCTCGTTCTCGTTCATAATTCATGAGTGATTGTAGTAGACCGGGCGTTATTTTTCGGAGGAACAAGTTGACATGTGTTCAAAGTATTCTGCAGCCAAATGCAATGTCCAGGAAGGCGAACAAACGTTAAAGAAGAAGTTTCAGTACAAACGTTACGCTGATGCAGAAAAACAGCCAAGGAATTGTTACCATAGCAGCATTTTTTGGGGATGCTATTGCACATCTGATTGGGATTGCGGTGAGGGGGGAGGGGAAGGGATCTGTTGAATACTTGACAATTTGCGCGTGAAATGCACAGTTCATAGAGTGTGGTATGCTGCTGCTATAATAAACTGTGCTTACAAGAGCAGTCCAGTTCTTCACTGTTCACCACCAGTGTAATGCATGTATAATTTTGAAGAAATATTAGTTTTTGCCTGTTTGAGAAATGATAAGTTCCTCTGCCTTCTACCTTGCTAGCCATCCAAAATGCAACACTAAGAAAGAATACAGTATCACAGTGGTTAATTATTTTTTTTCTGTTTATCAATGATCAATGAATGCCATATATATATGTTTCCACCCGTGTGATTGAACTTGTGTGTTCATGTGAATGCGGAAGGTTGCTTTTAATATTGACTGACTGCCGCGCAATGGCTTACAATCGCCGCGAAACGCTTTAGGGCCTCGTTTTGCTGTAGTTAAGAACGCATGGCTTCGTTTGTCGTCTGCGCTGGCGTCTGCTGGGTGGTCAGAGACAAGCTTACTTGGCAAGATGGCGAGGTGGTGCCAACCTAATCTTGGATGAAAGAGGTGACAAGAGAGCCGTTGAAGAGGGTATTATCTTCCTCAGGTAGAGAGGGTTGGTAGACACTATGCTCTGAACGCGCTCTGTATGAGCTTTTAGCGCACTCTACCGCTCTACATGCGGTGTGTGGTGGGGAAGATTTTGGCGTGGCCTTAGGGCTTCACTCTTGCTGCGACCGTGGAAGTAAGTACTTCGTCGAATCTTGCTTAGGGGAATGCATGCTGTTAGAACTTTGCTTTCTTTGTGATCAGGCAGTTTTGGTTTATAAGTGATAGTTTTCTTGAGTAATTCTTTCGCTATGCGAGGCAAAGTGTTTCTTAAATTACAGAACTCGAGTAATTCGGTGTAAATTTAGTATTTGCATTTTTATTCTGGTGATGATTTTGTGTCCGGTTTTTCTCAAGTTAGAATACTCGTATGTTTAAATTTTCTTGTTGTTTTTCAACTAACGTTTTCGTGTCAAGTCTGTATCCGCGAGTATGCTAAATATTTCTCAGATTTTCTAGTTTGATTCTGTCTTTCCTGTATTGTATGACCGATTGCACCACGTGCTTATGTAACGGTCATTACTTCAGCCTTCAGCCATCCTTTTATTAATACTAGCTTCCTTCTATATGAATTATTGTATGTTCTTTACTTGGTTATTCTAAATTAATTTCTTTTGTAAATTCTATGTAATTTCTCATGGTCGCACACCATGTGGTACTTAAGATTAGTATGCTGCTGCCTCTCCGAACATGAGTTGGTTTAGTGCCTAGTGACTTTAAATTTGTGTTTCAAGACACCAGCCATCTCGTCAAAACGCCGCCGACGCTTCGTTTGTCGCTGCTATGAGCTGTTTCTGCATGAGTAAGTGTCACAAGCATTATGCGCGTGTCTGGTTTTGAATGAATGAATGTGCCTTCATCTATCCACCATGTGTTAACATTAATTTTGAGCTTGTTAAAACGTTGGCTGCTCTCTTAAGGAGTGAGCAGTTAGATAAATTTCCGTTGCGCAAATATTATGGCCTCTCGCAATGTAACTTACAGTGGCAGTGAAGTTTTAACTTGCATTTGCAAATCTTAACTGCCCGAGATCTTGCTTAAATAATTTAACAGGCTACTTTCAACAGTCATATTTATTGGGAAGATAACAGGTCGTATAGAGTTATGCGATCGAAAATACAGGCCCAAGTGAAGGACATGATGAAATCGTCACTGCTGGCTGTAACGGCTGCCACACGCCTCAGCATTCAATCACAGAGCTACTTCCACATATTTACAAAATGGATGTGGTTTAGCAGTGATTGTCGCATCCCGCGGTAGTTGCTCCTTAATCATTGGCCATGCGTTTGCGTTAGGCGAGAGATCAAAACAGGGAGACCAAGCCACGAATGCTGTGCAATGGGTGACGAAGAGTCTCTAACATTGCATGGTGCTTGTAGTCAAGCTTTACCTTGCTAGAACGTGGCCAGCTGCGAAGGTGCTGCCTCCCAAATAAATACGGCTGTGATATCTGCAGTGCTTCTTGGTGTTGTATTTTCATGGCTAACAGTGTATTGATTTGACTTCTCAGCATTTGGGGCCGATCTATCTTGACTTTCAATAAAAGCAAAAATGCATAAAATATTTCGACAATATTGTATTGAGGGAAGAGGAAATAGATGAAGATGAAATAGGAGATACTATACTGAGAGAAGAATTTGTCAAAATCCTGAAAGACCTAAGTCGAAACAAGGCCCCTGGAGTAGATGACATTCCCTCAGAAGTGCTAAAGTCTCTGGGAGAACCAGGCCTGACAAAACTATTTCATCTGGTACGTAAGATGTACGAGACAGGCGACATACCATCGGACTTTAAGAAAAATATAATAATCCCCATTCCAAAGAAAGCAGGTGCAGACAGGTGTGAAACTTACAGAACCATCAGTTTAATAAGTCATGGTTGCAAAATATTAACACGAATTATTACAGAAGGATGGAAAAGCTGGTAGAAGCCAATCTCGGGGAAGATCAGTTTGGATTCGGGAGAAACGTAGGAACACGGAAAGAAATACTTACTTTACGGCTTATCTGAGAAGACAGATTAAGGAAAGGCAAAGCTACATTTCTAACTTTTGTAGATTTGGCGAAAGCTTTTGACAAAGTCGAGTGGAATACACTCTTCCAGATTCTGCAATCAGCGAGAAAAAATATAGGGAACGGATGGTTATTTACAATTTGTACAAAAAGCAGACAGCAGTTATCAGAGAGCCGGCCGCGGTGGCCGAGGGGACTGAGGCGCTCCAGTCACGGTCGGCACGGCCACTACGGTCGGGGGTTCGAATCCCCCCTCGGGCATGGATATTTGTGCCGTCCTAGTTCGTAAGTAGTTCCTAAGTAGTTTGTAAGTTTAGGGACTGATAACCCCGTAGTTAAGTCCCATAAAAAAAGTTATCAGAGTTGAAGGGCATTAAAAGGGATACAGAGGTTGGGGAGTAAGAAAGGGCTGTAGCCTTTCTCCAATGCTATTCAATTTGTACATTGAGCAGGCTATAAAGAAAAGCAAGATGAAATTTGGAGAAGGAATTAAAGTTCAGGGTGAAGAATTAAAAACATTGCGTTTTGCCGACGACATAGTAATTCTGTCAGAGACAGCAAAAGACCTGGAAGAGCAGTTGAACGGAATGGACAGTGTGCTGAAAGGCGCATATAAGATGAACATTAACAAGAGCAAAACAAGAGTAATGGAGTGCAGTCTACGAAAATCAGGCGATGCTGAAGGAATTAGGTAACAAAACAATAAAGGTGGTAAATGAGTTTTGTTACTTGGGCAGTAAAATAACAAATGATGGTCGCAGTACAGAGGATATAAAATGCAGAATGGTAATGGGTAGAAAAGCGTTTTTGAAAAAGAGAAATTTGTTAGCATCGAATATTAATTTAACTGTAAGGAAGTCATTTCTGAAGGCATTTGTGTGTAGTGTTGTCTTGTATGGAAGTGAAACTTGCACGATAAACAGTGTGGACAGGAAGAGGATATTGGCTTTTGAAATGTGGTGTTACAGAAGAATACTGAACATTAGGTGGGTGGTTCGCGTAACTAATGAACATGTACTGAACAGAATTGGCGAGAAAAGGAATTTCTGGCATACCTTGAGTAAAAGAAGGGATCGATTGGTAGGGCACATTCTTAGACATCAAGGAATCATAAATATACCGTTGGAGGGAAGTGTGTGAGGTAAAAATCGCAGAGGGAGACCAAAAGATGTATACAGTAAGCAGATTCAAATGGATGTAGGTTGCTATTCTTATGAGGAGGCGAAGAGGCTTGCTCAGGATAGAGCAGGGTGGAGAGCTTCATCAAACCAGTCTCCGGACTGAAGACCACAACAACAACAACGAACAATGAGCTGCCATCGTCAGATCTTCCCCACTGTTAAGAGTATGAGTCGCATGTCTTGTAGTAGAATAGGAGGATATCATTTTGAAGTAGTTTTTACTCTTGACACACTGAAGTTCCTAGCAACTTCATGTTATACTGCAAATCCAATGATTGACGTGAGTCATATTCTATTAACGATATGCAAAATATGAGGATGGCTGCAAACATCATCCAAAGCCGGTAAAAATAAAGATATTTTAAAGTGATATTAGGGAACCTAAGCTTTTTAGCATTAAAAAAGCTTTTAAACAATTGGTATATTTTTACAACATTTAAAAGGCAGTGATTTGATTAAGTGTAGGGTTGGCTCACCGTCACAGCTGTAGATGCCGTAGTGCTTTCCGGAGCTGCGGTCGCCGCACACTTTGCAGGGGATGTCCAGGAGCCGATCCCCTGCCAACAGCAAACCGTCCAAACGTCACCAACTGCTCCATCTGGTCATGTCATTAAACATATACATCTCAACCTACACTGACATGATTCGAAACACTTGCTCCCTTCAACTATCATAAAATTTAAACAAACCTGCCTACAGCCCCATCCACAGAAAGCATACCAATGTCGTTGAATGTAGGTGAGGAAGTAGGGCCTAGTATTTGTATATATAGACTAGCTGAAAACCCGGCGTTGCACGGGTATTTATTTATTTATTCAAGCTTCGAGTTGTACTTCTCGTATCCCTTCGACTCTGTCCATCTCCTTTTATTTATTTTTTTAATAACATGTCACACTTATGGGAGAGTATTCAAGAAATAAGGCTGTCCTGCATAATGTACAAAATAACAACTGCAGTATCCAAACAAAGAAAGGTAGTGATCAAGATGCAAATGATATGTAACCTTAATAATTCATTTAAATCAAAAGTTGATCATAAATAATATTTTTGGTTACTTGTCCAAAATGTAATATGAACAAATTCTTTTGGGAGCCCACTCCTGAGCAAGTGAATGTAGTTGTCCGCGTGAGATACACGGAGATGTCAAAACCACTCCGCAGTATTTAATAGGTTGCCCTGTGCTTTATTAATCGTAACGGAAAATGCAAGTCTTACTTGAAAATACAGTTTCTTGAAGTTAAAAGCTACATCTGCTGGAAATAACAGGTATTCGGTCGATGTACACTGTTTCATTCTCTTCCTTTCCCTGTAGCTCTATAGATGTGAAAGGTTTTTACCCATCGCAGTATATACGATCTCATATTTATTGAATTATATGTTGTAAAATTGTATAATTTTGTAGGTATATATTCATTTGTATAAGTGCTGCATGTAGGTAAAATCTGTTACGAATATAGTTAGTATTAAAGAAGTAATAGATTCAAACCCGGTGTGTGATGGGGCGATTTTCCACGAACTTCACTGATAATGTCCTCATACCTCCTGAGCAACGAGTCGTACTGTGATTCAATTTCGAAGGCACATTCAGCTATATGTGTGTATACTGTCAATAAAATTTCCTGCGGCTACAATTTGTAGTGTATAAATTATAACATCATACCGAATGCCGTAGTTTTAGTCCATGCACAGCGGAAAAGCAGTAAGCGAGAAACTTTTTTCCTTTCATCATTTAGCTATGGTTGTCAGCGGTAAAAAGTTTAATAAAGGTTTGAAATTATATATAAAGTTTGTTGCAAGTGGCTAAGTACTCTCATTCTCATATAGTGTATTTATAAAGTCTCACCGAATTATGTGGCAGTTTCTTGCAATTCATGTTGTTTATAACGTTATATTTTCCGAATCGTTCGTCGTATGTGCTTCTTACTCCTACAGCTATTGTTACCTCACGTATGGAATGTATGTACCAAATTGGTTGAAATCGGTCCAGTGGTTTAGGAGAAAATGAGCAGCATTGTGGCTTAATGCAGCTGTGTTCCGCACATCTCATTGTTTATGACGCCATATCTCGTGAACTATGTGTTGTACGTAATTCTTACACTTACGGCGACCGTCCTCATCGATAGAAGCTTACGTGAGCAAAATTTCATAAAGATTGGGACAAAATTGTAGATTTGTATGCAACACGTACAAATATACGGACACTCTGCTTTATATATTAGATGTGCGGTGTTTGCTTTTTCGGAAATGTTCGAAAAACATGCTATTTTACTTTTGTAATGTTTTATTATTTTTTTTTTACATTTTTTATTAAAGAGAGGAAGGAAGAATGATGAGGAATGAAGATAGTTATATTAGCTGCATTAAAGCATTCAACTCTCTTATTGGCGACAAGTGAAAATGTGAGCCGCGCCGGGATTCGAACCCAGGTCTTCCGCTTCGGGCCAGTGGTCGCCTTACACACTTCTCTAACAGAGATCGCATCCCGTTCTGCTCTATTTCCAGAAGCAGCAGCCGCACGTCGATGCCCTCTTGTACTCGCGTTTCGGATTGCCGCGCATCGCACGCTACGGCCGTAGCGACCCCATCGTCCATGACGTCTCATATTCGTCATTTCGGGTTCAGGTTGAAACACGTCCACTGAATGTGTGGTCGTCTTCCATTTTGAGTTATTCATTACTCTTAACTGTTTCTCCACCATTAACATTGTCTATTTGTAACAGGGAAGCGTTATTGGTCCCCTACTCTTCCTCGTGTTTATAAACGATTTAGGAGATAATCTGAATAGCTCCCTTAGACTGTTCGCGGATGATGCTGTCGTTTATCGGTTAGTGAAGTCAACAGAGGATCAAAAGCAACTGCAAAGCGATTTAGACAAAATTTCTACTTGGTGCGAAAATTGGCAATTGACACTAAATAAAGAAAAGTGTGAAGTAATACACATGACCACTAAAAGAAATCCGCTGAACTTCAATTACGCGATAAATCAGTCAAACCTTAAGGTCGTAAATTCTACCAAATAACTAGGAGTTACAATTACGAACAACTTTGACTGGAGAGAACACATAGAAAATATTGTGGGGAAGGCGAACCAAAGGTTACGTTTCATTGGCAGAACGCTTAGACGATGCACCAGCTCCACCAAAGAGACTGCCTACATCACACTTGTGCGTCCTCTCTTGGAGTACTGTTGCCCCTTGTGGGACCCTCACCAGGTGGGACTGACGGAAGATATTGAGAAGGTTCAGAGAAGGGCAGCTCGTTTTGTTTTATCACGTTACGGGGGGGAAAGCGTCACGGAAATGTTGCACGAATTGGGGTGGAAATCATTAAAAGAAAGACGTTATTCATTGCGGCGTGATCTGTTTGCGAAGTTTCAATCACCGACTTTTAGTTCTGAATGTGAAAATATTTTGCTAGCACCCACCTACTTAGGGAGACATGACCATCCCAATAAAATAAGAGAAATCAGATCGAAAACGGAACGATGTAGGTGTTCTTTCTTCCCGCGCGCTATTAGAGAATGGAACGGTAGAGAAAAGTTATGAAGGTGGTTAATGAACCCTCTGCCAGGCACTTAAATGTGATTTGCAGAGTATCGATGTAGATGTAGATGTATGTCAATTATTTTATTCCTTTATTAATGATCAATGGATCATGTTTATATATGATTCAACCCGTGTGATTGAACTTGTGTGTTCGTATGAATGTGGAAGGTTGCTTTTGATATTGACCGACTGCCGATCAATGGCGTACAGACGCCGCCTCGCGCTTTAGGCCTCGTTTACTTTAGTTGAGGACGCATGGCTTCGCATGTCGTCTGCACTGCCGTCTGCTGGGTGGTCAGAGACAAGCTTACTTGGCAAGATGGCGAGGTGGCCTGTTCTTAGTGTAGTACCAACATAATCATGGTTGAAAGACATGACAAAAGATCTCTCTGGAGCTCTAGTAGAGGGTATTATCTCCTTCAGGTAGCGAGGGTTGGTAGACAGTAGGCTCTGAACACACTCTGCGTCGCTTTGAACGCGCCCTACATCTGGTCTGGAGAGGGGAAGGCTTTGAGCGTGGCATGAGGCATCACTCTTGTCGCGACCGCCTTAAGGCCATTCCACACAGCACGTGGCGTGCGTGTCTGGCCACGTCTAGCCACGTACCATTTCACACAGCGGCCACAGTTGCGATGCTATACCGGCCACGTTTTATCCTAGTATGCAGAAAGATGTCAGCTCCGACGGTTCCGTGGTGTCAGTCGGGATTTTCGTGTGGCTTGCCTCGGTCTGATGACACCAGCAGCAGCGACAGTAGTGACGATGAGCTGGTTTTATTGTATTCTTTCCCTTCAATGATTGACATTCTTCTTCTGTACTGCCTACTTGATGTTAATGTGCAAAGTGCAAGTTTTTGTGGGCCCACAGGGCTTGGATTCTAGCACTGAGGATGGTCAGACACTGGCCGAAATCGACCTATATTATATATAAAAAGCCGGCCGCGGTGGCCGAGGAGACTGAGGCGCTTCAGTCACGGTCTGCACGGCCACTACGGTCGGGGGTTCGAATCCCCCCTCGGGCATGGATATTTGTGCCGTCCTAGTTCGTAAGTAGTTCATAAGTAGTTTGTAAGCTTAGGGACTGATGACCCCGTAGTTAAGTCCCATAAGATTTACAAACATTTGAACATTTTTTTATATATAAAAAAATAAAGATTTCAATGCGGCCAAAGCTGGTTCTTCCAATTTTAATAATTTTAATGTGGTCGCTCTGCACCAGACCTCGGTTGGAATCGCCTACATGACAAATATCATTAATAAGTACACTGAACAATTATGGTGACTGGGTACTTACTACATTTATCGATATTGCCGGTTTAATAAAAGATTGTGATTTTTTTTCTAAGATATTTAATAGTATTACCGCAGGATATGTATGTAGTTACTGTCTTTTGATAACGCTTCGGCAATTTCATCCCATACTTTTTCTTTCAGTTATATCTCTGTAGATTTCCAATGTTGAGTCCCAAATGACAGGATGAGAGCTTACTTGTTCAATGAACTGCTCCATTTTGAGCCTAAAACCTTACTGGAACACACAATGGCACACCAACTACGTGTAAATCATCAACAATAAACGCAACAGGTCAGACAACAAAGGTGACGCGCTGTGTACGTGCACGAGGCTTGGCTTGCACGAGGTCTTACCTTCGCTGTGCGCATGCGCGGACTGAAACCGTGGCCGGCCACGTTCAGAAACATCACACAGGGAGCGAACATCTGCGTCTTATTCTAGGCAGGGAATCGGGTCTGACGTCATCCGAAGGGCCACGGTGATTGGCTAGTGTTTCATGACGACCATCTTTTTTGAATGAAGCGGTTTTCCCATTCTGTGTATATGAAGGCGAATTGCAAGTGTTTCGTATGCGATAAAGCATTTCAGCTACGAAAAACTTTATATGCGCACATCAGAATTATATTCCTTTGGGGATAAAAGGAATTTCTGGTGCAAGGGACGTTGCACTTTATGTAGGCCTATAAGTTATTTTTTACATATTTTGTTCACTTTTCCGCATTTATTACCAACGCTGCAGATGAAAAGGCAAATTAATCTTTCATTAGTACAAACTGTGAGTTATGAAAACAAGAATTCTTCAAATAATACGGTTGTATTGAAAGGATAAGCACGAGATCACAGGACAGCAACACTCTTTTGGCGATACCGATTATCAACAAATAATAAATAGCAATCTTCACTACCCATACTTCTGAATTTATAACATAGAATTTCCTCAAACGTCGCGTATATATAAAACCAACTGAGTGTAGTTACATTAACAAGCAGTTCTTTATACGCCGATAAACAACCAAACTATATTCGTTGCCTTTCCATTGGTTTCAAATAATCACATGCTTCCATATACAAGTCAGAATACGGATTAGTCTGTCATTACAGTCGGGAGTAAACATTTAATTATTCTAACCGAAGCTATGGTTGGACACCTGCAGAAAAGTTTGTAGTCTTGTACTGCTTATTGTCGGTAAACAAAACCACGTTGGCTACGACGAAAACATGAGTGACGTCACGTACAGCAGTAGAGGAGCTTACAGGCCACGCCACCAGGTGGCACTGCTAAACACTTCGTGTCATTCTGATGACGTCAGAACAGATTCCCTGCCTAGAATTAGACGCACGTGGAGCGAACGGGAGCCACGCGTGATCCGGCGTGGGCGTGGTCGTGGCCTGCAGTGTGAACAGCCCCATTTGATAACACGGGAAGCCACATTTTGAAACGTAGCTACCGTACGTCCGGACACGCACGCCACGTGCAGTGTGGAATGGCCTTTAGTGAGCATTTCGTCGAATCATGCTTAGGGCATGGCATGCTGTTAGAATTTTGTTGGTGATCGGGCAGTCTTGGTTTACCAGTGATAGTTTTCTGGAGTAATTCTTTCGCTATGCGAAACGAAGTGTTTCTTCATTTACTGAACTCGAGTAATTACGTATAAATGTAGTATTTGCATTTTCATCCCGGTGATGATTTTGTGTCCGGTTTTCTCAAGTTAGAATACACGTGTGTGGCTTTCAGGAGCAGCGATAAACGCCATTGTTGTAATGGTGCCCATCCCAGATCCTGTAACGCTGTCTCCCCTGTATCGTGACAATACAAAACGAGCTGCCCTTATTTGAACTATTTCGATGTCCTCCGTCAAACCCATCTGATAAGGATCCCACACTGAGCAGCAATACTCCAAAAAGGACGGACAAGCGTAGAGTATGCAGTCTCTTTAGTAGTTCTGTTGCATCTTTTAAGGGTTCTGCCAATAAAACGCAGTCTCTGATTCGCCTTTCCCACGACACTATCTACGTTTTCTTTCCAGTTTAAGTTCAAATGTTTGTAAATCTATCGGACCAAACTGCGTGGTCAACAGTCCGTAGCTTACGAACTACTTAAACCTAGGTAAACTAACCTAAGGACAAACACACACACCCATGCCCCAGGGAGGACTCGAACCTCCACGGATGCAACCGCGTAACCGCGTGCTCCGCAGCGAGACGCTTCATCCAGATTAAGTCTCAAGTAATAGTAATTCCTAGGTATTTTGTGGAGTTTACGGCCTTCACTTTTGATTGATTTATCTTGTAAAACAAGTTTAACGGATTTCTTCTAGTACTCATGTGGAGGACTTCACAATTCTCATTATTTAGAGTCAATTCCCAATTTTTACTCCATATTATATCTTATTCACATCGTTCTGGAGTTGGTTTTGATCTTCAGATGATTTTACTAGATGGCAAATGACGGTGTCATCTGCAAACAGCCTAAGAGAGCTGCTTAGATTGTTTTCCCAAATCGTTTATGTAAATAAGGAACAGCAGAGGATCAATAACACTACCCTGTGGAACGCCCGATATCACCTCTGTTTTACTCGTTGGCTTACCATCGATTACTACAAACTTTGTCCTCTCTGACAGGAAATCCCCTATCCAGTCGCAAATTTGGGGCGATATACCATAACCACGCAATTTGATTAAAATTGTTTCTGAGGTACGGTGTCAAAAACTTTCTGGAAATCAAGAAATACAGAATCAACTTAAGAACCCTTGTCGATAGCACTCATCACTTCGTGTGAGTAAAGAGCTAGTTGTGCTTCGCATGAATGGTATTTTCTAAATCCGTGTTGGAAAATAAAAATAGAGAGCCATTAAAGGAAGAGTTAGTAAGATGAAAACAGCATACTACCTCACTAAGGACGTATATAATAAGAAGTCGGTATCCATCAATGCTAAACTGGCTCACTACATTAATTCGCCCAGAAGCACTCTATGCAGCAGAATGTGTGGCTCTGAACAAAAAGGCAATTATGGTATCACTTCAGAAGACTGAAAGAAAAATATTAAAGAAAATCCTGGGGCCAGTTAAAGAGCAGACACAATACTGAATGCGTCATAATAGTGAAATCTATACACATATTGAAAAAAATCACTGATGTAATTAGGAAAAGAAGAATAGTTTTCTACGCTCACATACAAAGGATGGATCCCAACAGACTGACAAAAAGACTGTTCTGTTACTTCAGTAAATTAATAATGGATAATACATGGTGGAAAGATGTTGGAAGGGACATGAACAAGCTCCAAATTAGCCAACAAGATATTGAGAAAAGACTACCACTCAGAAAGAAATTAAAGGATGCCAAATGTTTCCAGGAAAAACAGAAGAATAAGACTGGAGCCATGTGGACCGAAGAAGGAAGAAAGAAACATCGAAAAATGATGAGAGAAGTATGGAGGAAAAGAAAGGAGGAACAGTTGAAGTAATCGTAGTCCATGGTGGCTCATACGTAAAAGAAGAAGAAGAGACGCCCTACCTATTCACAAAATTAAAAGAAAGACGTTATTCATTGCGGCGTGATCTGCTTGCGAAGTTTCAATCACCGACTTTTACTTCTCAATGTGAAAATATTTTGCTAGCACCCACCTACTTAGGGAGACATGACCATCCCAATAAAATAAGAGAAATCAGATCGAAAACGGAACGATTTATCTGTTCTTTCTTCCCGCGCGCTATTAGAAAATGGAACGGTACAGAAAAGTTATGAAAGTGGTTAATGAACCCTTTGCCAGGCACTTAAATGTGATTTGCAGAGTATCTATGTAGATGTAGATGAAAGTAAACAGAGTAACTGTATAAGTGAGGTTCAGAAACCATCTTGGAATAGATGACTTGTTTGCGTGTAGATTAATAAGTGCAAAGATTTAAATGGATTCGAGAGTGATAAGAAGAGGCATAGTCCATCGTGATATATGCTGATAATTACGCCTACTAAAGCTTCGAGTTTACCACAAAACACCCTATTGTGACATATAATCGTCAGCAAAATTTCTGTCCACCAGCTCGCAATATTTTTCGGTGATCTTCAACAGCGACGTTACCACGTGTGTCCTTTTTGTTTAACCGTTGGCTCTTCCGCAGAGCACTCGAACTCATGTGCTGCGACACGAATACACGCATAAGCCTGGCCGGTGTGTAAATTTCCATCTGCAGCGCAGAACTCGGATTGAAGAGAACATCGATCGCGCGATGGCCGGATCCGCGGCTGAACGGCAGAAATTAATTGGAAAATTCGCCAGGACTCTGTAATCCGCGACGTGACCCTGGGCTCCTTCCACCACTGTGGGAAAACGGCGGCGCGCTACTGGCTGCCGCATCTGTGTTTGCTCGGTCAGCCCGTGGCTTTTTATTCGCAATGTGCTTACACGCTTCCAGCTAAGAGGAGCCGGCAGCCAGAATTCAAAGTCACAGTTATATCGAAGGGAGAATTCTGATGGAAGGGAAACACCTGCACAAGCGTTTGTTCTTTCACGTGCGATGTATTTGGACGTTATCCGTGTCCTGCCGTGTTTTTATAACTCCATATTTGTTCTCCGACAAACTGTGGGAATGTATAACCGTGGTTTTACAGCTTCTCGTCACTGCTTTGTGACAAAAAGTGCGTCCTTCATTTCTTCTTTTAGAGCTCGTTTATTTAAAAAATTCATATTCATATACAGATTTCTTTCACCGTGGGGAATCTTACTCTTGAATTTATTTATAAAATTAACTGTTTGCAGCCGTAAGAGATTTGATAACCTTCTGCCTTGAGCTGTATGTCCTCAACTTCATTTCTTAACCAGATTCTCTTTCAGCGAGCAATATCATAGAGAGAAATCTACATAAAGAAGAATAAAGACAATTATTTTAAAAAAAGTCAGACATTTATCGACAGTAATTATTTTAGTACAGAATCACGGTCATGATTCCAGCCATTAGCATTCCCAAAGGCCTTATCAAAATACAAAAAGGTACGGCCAAACTTTCAGGAAACATTCCTGACGCACAAATCCACAAGACTGGCAATCTTTTACTGAAACTCGCAACCTAGCGCGGACATCAATGCGAGAAGCCTATAGTAGTTACCACAACGAAATCCTGTCTCGTAATCTTGCAGAAAATCCAAAGAAATTCTGGTCATATGTGAAGTACACTAGCGGCAAAACACAAACAATACCTTTACTACGCGATAGCAATGGTAATACTACCGACGACAGTACTGCTAAGGCAGAATTACTAAACACAACTTTCCGAAATTCGTTCACCAAAGAAGACGAAGTGAACACTCCAGTATTCAATCCAAGAACAGATGCCAGCATGCGAAACTTAGAAGTAGATGTTCCTGGAGTAGTAAAACAACTTAAGTCACTAAACAAAAATAAATCTTCCGGGCCAGATTGTATACCAACTAGATTCCTCTCAGAGTATGCTGATGCAATAGCTCCGTACTTAGCTATAATTTACAACCGGTCACTCAGCGAAAGATCTGTACCCAAAGATTGGAAAGTTGCCCAAGTTACTCCAATATTCAAGAAAGGCAATAGGAGTGATCCCCAAAATTACAGGCTTATGTCATTGACGTCGATTTGCAGTAGGATTTTGGAACATATACTTTGTTCGAATATTATGAACTACCTCGAAGAGAACGACCTATTAACCAATAGTCAACACGGATTCAGAAAGTATCGCTCTTGCGAAACACAGCTTGCCCTTTATTCACATGAAGTGTTAAGTGCCATCGACAAGGGATCTAAAATCGATTCCATATTTCTGGATTTCCGGAAGGCTTTTGATACTGTACCCCACAAGCGGCTTCTAATGAAATTGCGTGCTTGCGGAATATCTTCCCAATTGTGCGATTGGATTCGCGATTTCCTATCAGAACGAACACAGTTCGTTGTAATTGACGGTAAGTCATCGAGTAAAACAGAAGTGATATCTGGCGTTCCACACGGAAGCGTTATAGGTACCCTACTCTCCCTCGTGTTAATAAACGATTTAGGAGACAATATGAATAACACAGACTCTTTGCGGATGATGCTGTCGTTTATCGGTTAGTGAAGTCAACAGAGGATCAAAAGCAACTGCAAAGCGATTTAGACAAAATTTCTATTTGGTGCGAAAATTGGCAATTGACACTAAATAAACAAAAGTGTGAAGTAATACACATGCAGACTAAAAGAAATCCGCTGAACTTCAATTACACGATAAATCAGTCAAACCTTAGGTCGTAAATTCTACCAAATACCTAGGAGTTACAATTATGAACAACCTTGACTGGAGAGAACACATAGAAAATATTGTGGGGAAGACGAATCAAAGGTTACGTTTCATTGGCAGAACACTTCGAAGATGCACCAGCTCCACCAAAGAGACTGCCTACATCACAATTGTGCGTCCTCTCTTGGAGTACTGTTGCCCCTTGTGGGACCCTCACCAGGTGGGACTGACGGAAGATATTGAGAAGGTTCAGAGAAGGGCAGCTCGTTTTGTTTTATCACGTTCCGGGGGGGAAAGCGTCACGGAAATGTTCCAAGATTTGAGGTGGAAATCATTAAAAGGAACACGTTATTCGTTGCGGCGTGATCTGTTTGCGAAGTTTCAATTACCGACTTTTACTTCTGAATGTGAAAATATTTTGCTAGCACCCACCTACTTAGGGAGACATGACCATCCCGATAAAATAAGAGAAATCAGATCGAAAACGGAACGATTTAGGTGTTCTTTCTTCCCGCGCGCTATTAGAGAATGGAACGGTAGAGAAAAGTTATGAAAGTGGTTAATGAACCCTCTGCCAGGCAATTGAATGTGATTTGCAGAGTATCTATGTGGATGTAGATGTAGATGAAATAAAGAAAATATGTTATGTGGGCATGTGTCCGGAAACGCTTAATTTCCATGTTAGAGATCATTTTAGTATTTCTCTTTAAATGTAAATAGTACATTTTCACAATAAACATGTGTGGGCTGACAAGAATCCGCACGAAATTGTGCAATCACGCCATCATCACAGAGTTTCTGTGAACTTTTGGGCAGGAATTGTTGGTGATGTCTTGATTGGGCCTCATGTTCTTCCACCTACGCTCACTGGAGCACGTTATCATGATTTCATACGGGATACGCTACCTGTGCTGCTAGAACATGTGCCTTTACAGGTACGACACAACATGTGGTTCATGCACGATGGAGCTCCTGCACATTTCAGTCGACGTGTTCGTACGCTTCTCAACAACAGATTCGGTGACTGATGGATTGGTAGAGACGGACCAATTCCATGGCCTCCGCGCTCTCCTGACCTCAACCCCCTTGACTTTCATTTGAAAGCTCTTGTCTACGCAACTCCGGTACCAATTGTAGAGACTCTTCGTGCTCGTATTGTGGACGGCTGTGATAGAATACGCCATCCTCCAGGGCTGCATCAGCGCATCAGGGATTCCATGCGACGGAGGGTGGATGCATGTATCCTCGCTAACGGAGGCTGTGTGTTTCCATTCCATGACTAATGTGATTTGAAGATAAGTATTAAAATTAGCTGTAACATGGAAATGAAGCGTTTCCGGACACATGTCCACGTAACATATTTTCTTTCTTTGTGTGTTAGGAATGTTTCCTGAAAGTTTGGCCGAACATTTTTGTAACACTCTGTATAAAAATACCTCACAATACAGAAGCCAAAATCAGCGCCAAGATAGCCTACGTTCATCTGTATAAAGCAACTCGTTAAATTCCATGTTTGTGGTTTACTATATTTTACTGTGTGTGGTGTGCCATTGGACCTAATGAGAAATAACTGAACTAAGTTTCGTTCTTAACCCTTTCAGACCCACATTACGAAATTAGCTTTGGAAAAATTAAAATTTTCTGTATTTTATATTAATACCGTCCAGTAAACATTGAAATATGTGTTTTAAAATTTTTGGTCGAACTACTGATTTTTTATGTCATGTATTTCATGCGCAATACAGACGTTTGTACCGAGTTATTTTACTACTTGGACGTTATTTTGTTGATAGTTACCACTGCCAGTTCAATAACGTTACGATAATCTTTGCCACAGAACCAAAGACAAGACTGCTGGAATAACATAAAAAGAAGCACACTCTCAGCTACGTAGAGACGGCAACGCAACACAACCTCCAAGACGAACAGATAAATGCCTCAGAAGTGGCTACACGCCGTACCAAGCGGCAAAATGTCGTACTAGAAGCATGTTGTTCATCAACAAAAATGCAACTTTAAGGATTTATGCACAACGTGCGGTATAAATCAACTTTTAATACGTTGTTGTCAAGGAACAGCATGGAATGAAAGAGTTAATCTGTAGTAAAAATCTTTCTCAGTATTTTCAGATTATTAAAATTAGTACAGGCCTGGCTATCTAAAAAATTCTGTTGGCTAGAAAAAATAATGAATGTTCAAATTTATAGATAATATTTCATGAACGTATTAAAACCCTGACAAATGAATTTAATGTTAAACGGAATTTTAAAGAGGAGCACAGTTCCTTATACAAAATTCCTCCATGATGCCCTGTTTAGTGCCTCGACTGACTTTAAGCCTGTTGTTTCAAAATCATTCTTTACAGATGAACCCATGGTCCTCTTAGATAAAATTTCTTCTCTGATGCGTGTAACATGATCTTCACCATCTTAGCCTGTTTGCTTAACTGCTTCATTTACGGTGTTCATTCCCAGTTTTTCTTTCATTTCTTCATTATGGACAGCCTTCTGTCATTGATCCCATCTATTAGTACCTGCAATGATCCTTCATATATGTAATATCAGCCTTAACAGGGTACCCGGTATCCATCAAACTTGCACTTCCGAACAAAGAAGTTGGTCGAAAGATAGAGCGATGCGCTGCCAACATTGTCTTAGTACTAACTTCCTCCTTGCAGAAAAGAGTAGATCGTAGGTGAACACTCACTGAATTAGCTTTGCTACACCTTGATTCCCGTTCTTTCATATGTTGCCATCCTGTGAGAAAATATATGCTAAGTACTTGAAACTGTCCACGTGTTCGAACTTTGTTCCTTCCATTCTGCTTCAAACTGTTTCCCACAGATATTGCTTTCCTTTTGGAGATGTTGATCTTCATATCATAACATTCACATATGTAATCTTGCTCTCAGATGTTATTTTACAATATTTCAATCGAATCTACCATCACGACTAAGTTGTCCACATACGCAAGACTGCTTATTTAGTTTTCACCTATTTTAATCACACCCTGCCAAACTATAATTTTCAAGATATGGTGCATAAATAATATGAAAAACGGCGTCTTTACCTTTGAAACTATCCTGAACTGTGAACTCAATGTACCGTTAACTGTTAAGTGCTACCAATCTACGTAAAGACCTTTAATTGGCTGCAGAAGATTGCGTACTATTCCATAAACTTGTAGAACCAACAATAACTTTATCTTAGGAACATGGTCATAAGCGTTTTCTAGATAAAACATAGATCCAATTCCCTGTTCCACTTCACTGTCTGTGGTAAGCTAAATTTCTGGTCCTCAAAGCCTCTAAGAGGCAGAAGGCCACACTGATTTTCATCCAGCTTGTCTTCGGCTAATAATCGGAGTCTCCTTTAAGAAATACCTGAGAAGAAAAAATCACACTGGGGTGTTTTGCGGTCCACTTCAGATTTCATAATTTTTACAAATATATCGGACAAAATATAATAAAATAATGTAAAATGATATATAATAGTACAAGGTAAGTATATGAAACATTACAAAATAATATTTTCATATATTTAATTTCATACTACTTATTATTTACATCATTTACATTAATTCGTCCGAAATATTTGCAAAAGTGAGCCGTAAACAGCTCAGTTTGATTTTTATTATTTAATCAAATGTATCTTTTGACTTTTCGCAGTAGTTTTATTTGCAGTTAGTTCACTTAGTCTATTATACAAAACATTTAATACTCACATCTATATTTTCTACATAATATTGAATTTTTTATATTTAATTTTAAAGAGGTCTCTCCTCTACACCGTTGTCTTATTGTTGCAAAACTCTTATTATTTAGTGCAGCGACTTCCTCTTTTATCTTCTTTATTCTAGTATTTGATTATATATCTTTCTTAATTGTGCAGAATATTTTTTTAATTTTTTAAAAAATTATTTATTTATTTATTGAAAGTTATTTTCGTAAGATGAATTCCTCCCTAGATGAAACCTCAAATCCATCTTCGAATCTTCATTAAATGATTTATAGCAATAGACTGTGACTGTACAACCATTGAGGAATTATAAGTGTGTACCAATATTATGTTGGGAGTACCAGTTCACCTCATTCGTCTGATACGGAGTTTATACCTTGACCAAGAAGCCACAGTGAGAACTTTGTATGGCACAACAAAATGGATAAAGATTCAGAAAGGGTTCCGGCAAGACTCCATATTGTCTCTGTTCTTATTCAATCTGTTTGCAGAGCACATTATGAGGAATGCCAGGATAGATGAAGAAGAGACAGGAATCAAAATAGCTGGAATAAATGTAAACAACCTCAGATATGCAGATAATACCATACTGCTGGCAGAAAGCGAATAAGAGTTAAAGATTCTGTTGCTGAAGGTAAAAAACAAATGTGAAAAGGCCGGTCTCAGACTAAACGTGAAGAAAACCAAAATTATGGCAACTACACCTATTAATTCATGGGATATAGGAGGAGAATCCAAGGAGGTGGTGTCCACGTTCAATTACCTCGGTTCCCAGATCTCTGCTCTACGAGTAGGGTAGGGGAAGCTTTCACATGGCGACCGTGACAGGACCATGTGCAAGCTTCCCCTACCCTACTCGTAGAGCATTTATTAGAAGCTACAACTAAACTTATTATTATTATTCGCTATCAGACCCTGCGTCATCTAATGTCTTGCGTCCAACAATGAATAGGATACTTCAGTAGAGAAGTGCAGTCTGATTTGGCATGAGCACACATTTATTTTCAAAAAAACCTTCACACGCATATGAAACAAAATTCACAAAAGGACTAAACACCAAACCGTGTGCCACATTAAAATATACACCCTACTTGCGTCAGCTCATAAGATGCTATGACTGTTCAGTTCAATAATTTCTACTCTACTGCTGACGCTCAACCACTGAACGACTGGTGCCGCGCACCGGAGATATTATGTCCTAAGATATTACTCTATATGTTAGAATCTTTTCCATTGATTTGGAGAAAGCTTATGACAGCGTCCCAAGGGACTAAATATGGAGAAGCATCAGGGAGCAGGTCGTGCCAGAGAAGTATGATGTTAGCGGAGGAAATGTACAGAGGAGCAATGACACAGGTGAGAAGTAGTGTGGGCGTGACAAAGGAGTTCCCGGTAAAAGTGGGGTTACACCGAGGGTCTGCGCTTGGCCTTTACCTCTTTGTCCTGATTATGGATGGGCTGGTGAAAGATATGAAAAAGGAAGCGCCATGGAATATGATGTTTGCGGATGATGTGAGCAGACCATCGATAGACTTGAAGAAAAGCTGGAGGATTGGAGGAAGGCACTAGAAGAAAGAAGGATGTAAATTAGCAGGAGGAAATCAGAATATTTAGCACTGAAGGATGGGCAGATAAGGTCTTGCAAGATCCAGGAGGAGGAACTGAAAACGGATTGCAAATTTAAATACCTAGGGTCGTACATACAGAGGGACGTAGGACTGGAAAACGAGGTACAGCACCGAATAAACTGTGGTTGGATCAGCTGGAGGAAAATCAGCTGAGTGCTGTGTGACAAGCAGGTGAGCAATGGGTTGAAAGGGAAAGTGTACAAGTCGGTGGTAAGGCCTGATATGATATACAGGGCAGAGACATGGCCAATCACAATAGCCCAGGAAAGCAAAATGGAAGTAGCAGAAATGAGGATGCTGTAGTGGATGTGTGGGGTAACAAGAAAGGACAGAAAAGAAAAAATGTTCAAATGTTTGTTAAGCTTATGGGACTTAACTACGGGGTCATCAGTCCCTAAACTTACAAACTACTTATGAATTACTTTATACTAAAGACGCCACAAATATCCATGCCCGAGGGGGGATTCGAACCCCCGACCGTAGTGGCCGTGCAGACCGCAACTGAAGCGCCTCAGTCTCCTCGGCCACCGCGGCCGGCGACAGAATTAGAAATACATTTGTCAGAGGAGTTGTGAAAGTGGGACTCATGGAGAAAAAGATACAAGAGAGTAGACTAAGGTGGTCTGGACACTTGCAGAGAAAAGGGAAGAGTATATCGGAAACAGAGATGAAGATATAAAGACTGAAAGAGTGAGAAGGAGAGGAAGACCGAAGCTTAGGTGGAAGGATAAGATAGCGGGGGACCTAAGGGAGAAAGGATGGAAGAAAGAAGAAGCAGTGAACAGAGTATTATGGAGGAGAAGGATCCAAAAAAAAAAAAAAAAAAAAAAAAAAAAAAAAAAAAAAAAAAAAAAAAAAAAAAAAAAAAAAAAAAAAAAAAGTTCAAATGTCTGTAAATCTATCGGACCAATCTGTGTGGTCATCAGTCCATAGCTTACAAACTACTTAAACCTAGGTAAATTAACCTACGGACAAACACACACACCCATGCCCCAGGGAGGACTCGAACCTCCACGGCGAGCAACCGCGCGCTCCGCAGCGAGGTGCTTTAGACCGCTCGGCTACTCCACGGCGGCAAGAAAGTTCCAAAAGAGCAACGGCGACCCTACTTGACGTGGGACAAGGCTACGATAAAGAAGAAGAAGGGGATGTTAGAAGAGACACTACTCTATATATAACGATATCTTACAAGTAGAACTTTTGTGTTGGTCACCATACTTACGCGGGCATGGAGGGGCCTCTCTCATTTCGAAAAAAGAAGCCACCGTATCTGATGTTGTCTGCAGCCGGCTTCTATGTCTGTGGAACAGGACGTTTTAGGGCGCGGTGCGGGGTTGAGAAGGGGTGTTTGGTTGGGGGTGAGGTGTGGGCAGCAGCAGCAGCAGCAGGCAGCGAGTGGCGTGTCCCGGGGCAGCGGCTGTGGTGTCGCGACAACTTGTTGGGGGGGGGGGGGGCAGAGGCACCTGCGGCGTCTTGAGCCGGCGTCGGCGTATCGAGCGGCAGCCGCGGTCAATACCGACACACCCGGCCAGCCGTGCATATCGCACGCCCGCTGCCTCGCCTCCGCCTCTACCTCTGCCTGGGACGGCCGGCCTCTCTGCACTATACACTCACTTAGCAGCTATCGTGTACGAGGTACCTTTAGACGGGCCGAAACACGATGCGCCGTGACTCCGCCTACGGCAGGCTGTTCCAGCAGGCTGCTCCGCGAGCAGGAGCGCCCACGAGCGCTCACTGCCCCAGCTGCGGTGTTGGGGAAGCTGACGTCACGCACTCTAGTAGAGCAGTGTACAGTACAAGCAGAACAATCCGCCTTTTTGAATCCCACGTTGAAGGAGCGCATTTAAAGACTTCGGAACACTTGTTGTTGTTGTGGTCTTCAGTCCAGAGACTGGTTTGATGCAGCTCTCCAACCTACTCTATCCTGAGCAAGCCTTTTCATCTCCTCATAAGAACGACAACCCACATCCACTTGAATCTGCTTACTATACGCGTCTCTTGGTCTCCCTCTGCAATTTTACCCCACACACTTCCATCCAACGCTAAATTCACAATTCCTTGATGTCTAAGAATGTGTCCTACCAATCTATCCCTTCTTTTAGTCAAGGTATGCCAGAAATTTCTTTTCTCTCCCCAATTCGGTTCAGTACCTCCTCATTAGTTACGCGATCCACCCACCTAATCTTCAGCAGTCTTCTGTAGCACCATATTTCAAAAGCCTCTATCCTCTTTCTGTCCACACTGCTTATTGTCCATGTTTCACTCCCATACAAGGCAACACTCCATACAAATGCCTTCAGAAAGGACTTCCTTAGGCTTAAATCAATATTCGATGTTAACAAATTTCTCTTTTTCAAAAACGCCTTTCTACCCATTGCCATTCTGCATTTTATATCATCTGTACTGCGACCATCATTTGTTATTTTACTGCCCAAGTAACAAAACTCATCTACCTCCTTTATTGCTTCGTTTCCCAATCTAATTCCTTCAGCATCACCTGATTTTCTTACACTGCACTCCATTACCCTAGTTTTGCTCTTGTTAATGTTCATCTTATATGCGCCTTTCAGCACACTGTCCATTCCGTTCAATTGCTCTTCCAGGTCATTTGCTGTATCTGACAGAATTACTATGTCGTCGGCAAAACGCAATGTTTTTAATGCTTCACCCTGAACTTTAATTCCTTCTCCAAATTTCTCCTTGATTTCCTTTATAGCTTGCTCAATGTACAAATTGAACAACATTGGGGAAAGGCTACAACCCTGTCTTACTCCCTTTCCAACCACTGCATCCCTTTCATGCCCTTCAACTCTGACCACCGCTGTCTGGTTTTTATACAAGTTGTAAATAACCTTACGCTCCCTATATTTTACTCCTGCTTGCTTCAGAACTTGAAAGAGTTTATTCCAATCAACATTGTCAAAAGCCTTCTCCAAATCTACAAAAGCTAGAAATGTTGGTTTGCCTTTTCTTAACCTATCTTCTAGGATAAGCCGTAAAGTGAGTATTGCCTCCCGTGTTCCTACATTTCTCCTGAACCCAAACTGATCTTCCCCGAGGTCGGCTTCTACCAGCTTTTCCATCCTTCTGTGTCTAATTCGTGTTAATATTTTGCAACCATGACTTATTAAACTGATGGTTCTGTAGTTTTCACACCTGTCTGCACCCGCTTTCTTTGGAATGGGGATTATAACATTTTTCTTAAAGTCTGAGGGTACTTCACCTGTCTCATACATCTTACACACAATGTGAAACAATTTTGTCATGGCTGGTTCTCCCAGAGACTTCAGTAGCTCTGACGGGATATCATCTACTCCAGGGGCCTTGTTTCGACTTAGATCTTTCAGTGCTCTGTCAAATTCAACTCTCAGTATAGTATCTCCTATTTCATCATCATCTACATCCTCTTCCCTTCCTACAATAGTGTCTCGAAGTTCATTTCCTTTGTAGAGCCCCTCTATATACTCTTTCCACCTTTCAGCTTTCCCTTCTTTGCTGAGAACTGGTTTTCCATCAGTTCGGAACACTTATAATATTCTCTTAAGGCCATTAAATATATTTTCCTAATGCAGAAAATATTATAGCATAGTAAATTTATTGGCTCACATTTGACTGTAAGAGACAAGCAACTTAAAGTTAGTGATGAGAGGGGTGATGATGATGATCGTGTGGCATTTATGACCGTTAGACCCCAAATGGGGTCGTGTTCGGCCTGCCTGGTGCAAGTCTCTTTATCTGACGCCACTTCGGCGACTTGCATGTCAATGATGATGGAATGATGATGAGGACGACACAACACCCAGTCCCCGAGTGGAGAAAATTTCCAACCCGACCGGGAATCGAACCCGGGCCCCCTGCGTGGAAACCAACCACGCTGTCCACTGGACTACGGAGGCGGACGATGAGAGGGATATTTAGAGATTTGACACATACACTTACATTCCATATTAAGGCACATGTTGTCGTTCTAAATATTTACTAAATTCAGTTAAAATACGTTCAAATTATCGTATTTTCTGGTTTATAAATTGTACATCCACAAATGTTTACGGTAACTAAGAGTTGCATACGGAAACAGTTACATAATAATGTTAAATTGCGATACTGTACTTCCCCCCTCTAATGTCACGCATATTTTACACACACCATATTTCAGAGCTATGTGATTAATAACTTTGAACGTTTGGTTTCGTTACAAAACGACTAAAGTGTCTCTGGTAGCAAGTACTTTGAAATAAAGTGAATGTTGCATGTTAAAATTTGAATTTAATGCCTTCCATGTACGACTTCTTTCCTGTTCCCATTGTCTGCGAAGTTCAAATTTTATTATTTATTTTTCCCAAGACACCATGTTCGCAGCTTGGCTTAGGCCTATATATTGCTATGTTGAGAGTCACATTTAAATTAAACAGAACTAATATAAATTAAAAACCGCTAGCTGCACTCATGCATCACTTAAAATACGATTAACAACCCCCTTACAATAACTCCTTAGATGATCTAAATAAAATCAAGAAGAGTAAATTTAAACACACTGTATGTCGTGTTATATTAACGATCTGTAGCAAAATTTAAACAAACTATTGCTTACATGTATAGCCATTTATTTTCATTACTACCTCTCTGTGAGCATAACTATTTCCAATACAAATTAAAAACACAGATAGTTGCTCGATTCTGGCGTCCATACTTGGTATTTGGAATTTACACGCCACATTTTACACCGATCTGTGTTTGGAAGAAACCGATAAAAATGTAGCGACGTCTCTGCTGTTATTTGAGCAGTTTGGAGTGGCACAACCAACCATTTCACACTGTAAAAAAATAAAATCACGAAATATTCGCCGATTCACTTCGCTACACCACACAAAGCATACAACACTGTCGTCGGATTGGGATTCAAAATGGCGGATTGTTCAGCTTGGTATATCTAGTGCTTTACACGCTAGTACTCGGCAGGTAGAGCCACCACCACCTAGAGAGAAGGCCGCGGCGCTCTCGTGTGACGTCAGACAGAGTAGGTTGCGCGCACATAGCTGACTGGCTTGCTGCTTCGGCATAGTGGGCCGTGCCCCAGCGGCTATGCGCGCGCAACCTACTCTGCCTGACGTCACACGAGAGCGCCGCGGCCTTCTCTCTAGGTGGTGGTGGTAGAGCTTCTACATACCCAGGCTTAATCGTCCACCAAGTTTTCCCCAACATGGTTGGAATCGCGCTGCACTAACAACGTAGAGGCGCATGCCCTGCCATCTTTCACAAACGATTTCGCAAAAACTAATTGGTAGAAATACTTAATTTTTCCGGTACTTATATCTTTGCCGGCCGCGGTGGCCGAGGGGACTGGGGCGCTCCAGTCACGGTCTGCACGGCCACTACGGTCGGGGGTTCGAATCCCCCCTCGGGCATGGATATGTGTGCCGTCCTAAGTATTAGTTAGTTCATAAGTAGTTTGTAAGTTTAGGGACTGATGACCCCGTAGTTAAGTCCCATAAGCTATACAAACATTTGAACATTTGAACTTATATCTTTATATGTCAGTATTGTGACGAAATGCTCATCATTTCGTTAATAGGGTTAAAGAGATATTGGCTTTCAAATAAGAGACTGCGCTAAGTTAGGAAAGTTTGCAGTAAAAAATAGAGGCTGCTATGATATTCCGTTGCTGTGGATGAAACTTTCCTAATGGATTGAATTTTATATTCGACATAGGAGGAGATCTTTACCTTTCACTCATACCGCTAAAATTTATTTTATTTAGCGAACTCATTTCCGATGACGATAAGGCCAGAATGAACCATAGCGTATCTCATACACGGTTAGAGGTATCAAAATGATATTTTGGCAAATGATAACATGCAAAGAGGGGCGTATTTTACCACATGATTAATACGCAAAACTTTATTAAAAATCGCGCTATTCAAGGAAATATATAGTTGAACAATTAAAAAGAGTAAAGTTAATGATTTATTATTCGATTTACAGGTATTCCTTCGTCAGTTACAAATGTTTATTTCTTTGCTTCTTGACCACTGTGTTTCAGAGCTACTACTCCGTTTTAAAAACCTGATAGGAGTTACATTTCATTCAGTTTAATGTCTAGCAGTAACCGAACGAAAGTTAATAGATCTAATGAGAATTTTATGTGAGAATACTTGAAAATGACAGATAGCAAGGATCTATTCACTAGCTAACGAACTGACTTGTTCTCATTTCCTCAGCTAATAAAGCACTCTGTACTGAGATATTTAGAATTTCCTTTTCCTAAAAAATGGAAATTTAATATTACATAGAGACACAGCACTTTTGTAATTTGCAACTATTAAATTTAATGGGTTAAAAGAAGTCAGTACCAGTATCTTCAAGTATAAATGTTATGCAGTAACAGCATGTGCCTAATTATTACGAGCTCTAATACGGAAGACGTGTAGCTACTAGACGGGCGGGCGGATCCCAGTGCGCCATATTTAACTAGCATTATCTCAAATTATACATATCTCACAGAGTTGCTGTTTGGAGAGGATGAAAATTTGAGGTATTTTGAAGATTTCATTCGCTTACTGTGTTCACCTAACTTCAACCGAAAAAAAGGTCCTCGCATGATGAAATTTCCGTAACGTCATCAGAAAGTGCATTTTCGTAAACTATCAGTAAATTATTGCCATAAATAAAACTAAAATGAAAATGTAGTTGACTGAGCGGGCGTCCACAATATCCAGCGTGTTACAAAACTCTTGTTTGCGCAAAAAATATTAATTAATTAATTAAAAAACAATTTACAGCATCATTACCATCATGTCACATTCCTGTAATTTTTATGAGGAAGGAAAATTGAATTCGTATTTTCTTCTACTGACTTCCTAAATTGAAAACCATAGTATTTGTGCCAGTTCTTATGACCAGTAGTGGAACAGTCGTTATGCAACAAATTGTTGCCGCTGTCTATGAAGTTCGGGGAACATTTAAGCCAGGCGACGTTTGGTTCCTCTAGTTATTCGCAATTAAGGTGGTGTGCCATTCATTTGCATGTAAGGTATTACGTGTAAACGAAAAGATACTTTGAAATGTGGTGTTACAGAAGAATGCTGAAGATTAGGTGGGTATATCGCGTAACTAATAAAGAGGTACTGAACAGAATTGGGGAGAAAAGGAATATCTGGCATACGTTGACTAAAAGAAGGGATTGATTGGTAGGGCACATTCTTAGACATCAAGGAATCGTAAATTTAGCAGTGGAGGGAAGTGCGAGGGAGACCAAGAGATGAATACAGTAAGCAGATTCAAACAGATGTAGGTTGCAGGTCCTATGAAGAGATGAAGAGGCTTGCTCAGCATAGAGTAGGTTGGAGAGTTGCATCAAACCAATCTCCGGACTGAAGACCACAACAACAACAAACTAGTTTTTGAACTTAAATATAAAAGAGAAAAATCATACGAACTTGGCTGTAAAATTCGTATTGCCTTATTCACGACTGACATGGTTAAACTGGAATCCGGTTCTGCGTTATAAATCAGCCATAAACTGGCTTTTCTTCATACTCCAACAACTACTTCTAAAACCAACGAATTCATTAAAAATAATAGAAAAATTCGTTATATGTTTCATAAGAAATACTCCTTACGTTGGTTCGATGAAACATATTTAAAAATGTAAAATAACGCCACAGTAACACGGTTAATTAAATTCCAGTCATGGAATGAAATCGCTTTACAATGATCATCATAACGAAAGACATAACGTTATCCACGAGGATTGACCTGGTGTCACGTGTCGCGCATTTTGACGGAGCAAAACGGCAGTCGCAGTATATAAAGTTTGTAAATCTATCGGACCAAACAGCGTGGTCATCAGTCCGTAGCTTACACTTAAACTAAGGTAAATTAGCCTAAGGACAACATACACAACCATGTCCCAGGGACGACTCGAACCTCCGACGACGAGCAACCGCCCACTCCGCAGCGAGGTGCCTTAGACCGCTCGGCTACTCCTCCGCGGCTCGCAGTTATAGCTGTTTCAGAAACAATTGCGTCCTTGGCGGGAATACTGAGCGAGGTGGCGCTGTGGTAAAACACTGGACTCGCATTCGGAAGCACGGTGATTCAAATCCACCTCCGGTCATCCAGATTTAGGTTTTCCGTGATTTCCGTAAATCACTCCAGGCAAATGCTGGGATGGCTCCTTTGAAAGGGCGCGGCCGATTTCCTATCACATCCTTACCCAAACACTCCGAGCGTAAGCTCCGTCTCTAATGACTATGCTGTCGACAGGACGTTGAACTCCAAGCTTTCTTCTTCCCTGGCGGGAACTAGGCCTACGAGAAAGACTGGACCCAGCGCAGTCGTCATGCCACGTAAGCAAAGTAGTTCCGAGCCGGCGCGATCGCTAGCCGATTGGCCGGCCGCTGGGGCACAGCCTACTGCGTCATAGTGGGCAGCCAATGAGCAAGCGATCGCGCCGGCTCGGAACTACGTTGCTTACGTGGCATGACGACTGCGCTGGGGCCTGTCTTTCTCGTCGGCCACGGGCGAGAATTGGTGACGTCAAGGCCCATCTTGCTGATTCACTTGCACATACGCTCGACGCAGACGTGTGCCCCATCCGACGACAGCTCACGGCCGAGAAGACGAGCACCGCGAGCAACTGAGCTCACGAGCGACGTGCGAGCTAGAACAGCCGCGCCTACTGGGCTGGGAGAACGCTCTGGCCGCGAAAACGGAATGCAACCATGATTCCGAGTAGTTAGTTCGATGCTGGACAGTATAACAGTCGTTGTTGTCTGACAGAACCGGCAAAAGTGCAGCCGGAAGAGCGCAGGAGCGTTTGACTTACCCCAATGGTCCGCTGACGCAGCCGGCGATGAAAGCCGATTGGCGCAAGCAACAGGGATCATGGTATTCCGGCTCGACTGTAGTACTGTATAGCACCGCCTCTGACCTGCGACCTGCAGTGAGACGTCGTGGAAGTGAGTTTGCACGTCCCTGGGAATCCTCAGACAAGATATTGTTTGCAGATCTACAGCCAGTTCACTCGAGGGTGCGCGATCCGTGACATGGAGCCTGCGTTTCATCATGTCTCAGATATGCTCGATGGGGTTCAAATCTGGGCTTCGAGGTGACCAACTCCGGTTTTCGATGTCAGCTGGATGTTCCTCGGACCACTTCCGGGCGGCGTATCATCTTGATAAATCGCATAATTGTCAGTGATTTGGAAGGCCGTCAATGGGTGGAGATGGACCCGAGCAAATTACACTCCTGGTCATTAAAATTGCTTCACCACGAAGATAACGTGCTACAGACGCTAAATTTAACCGACAGGAAGACAATGCTGTGATATACCAATGATTAGCTTTTCAGAGCATTCACACAAGGTTGGCGATGACGAATACACGCTTGCAATGTGCGTTCACTGCGATGGCGCCAAACACGGATGCGACCATCATAATGCTGTAAACAGAACCTGGAATCATCCGAAAAAATGTCGTTTTGCTATTCGTTCACGCAGGTTCGATGATACGTACACCATCGCAGGCGTTCCTGTCTGTGATGCAGCGTCAAGGGTAACCGCAGCCATGGTCTCCGAGCTGATAGTTTATGCTGCTGCATACTGATCGTGCAGATGGTAGTTGTCTTGAAAAGTCCCCATCTGTTGACTCAGGGATCGAGACGTGGATGCACGATCCGTTACAGCCATAGGGATAATATTCGTGTCATCTCGACTGCTAGTGATACGAGGCCGTTGGAATCTGGCACGGCGTTCCGTATTGCCCTCCTGAACCCACCGATTCCATATTCTGCTGACAGTCATTGGATCGCGAGCAACGCGAGCAGCAATGTCGTGATACGATAAACCGCAATCGCGGTAGGCTACTATCCGACCTTTATCAAAGTCGTAAACGTCATGGAACGCATTTCTCCTCCTTATGCGAGGCATCACCAAAACGTTTCACCGGGCAACGCCCGTCAACTGCTGTTGGTGTATGAGAGATCGGTTGGAAACTTTCCTCATGTCAGCACGTTGTAGGTGTCACCACCGGCGTCAACCTTTTGTGAGTGCTCTGGAAAGCTAATCAGTTGCATATTACAGCATCTTCTTCTTGTCGGTTAAATTTTGCGTCTATAGCACGTCATCTTCGTGGTGTAGTAATTTTAATGACCAGGAGTGTAAAACATATTCAGATCACTGAAGACGTTTTATGTTCAATAAAATGAAACGCAACTGTTGAAAAAACGCATCTTACTGTAGTTTCATAGTCAAACAAAAATACCTTTCATAATCAGGAAATATTGGTAAGTAAATCCTAAAACAAGGATCAATTTTGAATAATAGTCTTGCATAAGCAAACAACATTTAGAGGACCAAACATAAAAATATCCATTTGTAGAAACGTTAACGCTAAAACATTAACCAGTACCTATCAGTTTAAATTAAGACTGGAAACAAATGTTACTTTTCTGTATAGAGTTAAAAATAGAGAGCTCGGGAAACAATACTCGCGTTAGAACTGGTTAAAGATTTCCCGATACGCCGCAGCATTCGATACAGTACCGAGTTTGTTCGAACAACCACGTGACACATAAACTGCGTGACGCGAGTACAACTGTGAAAGCGATTCGCAAGAAATTACCAACAAGCCACGAGAATAAGATATGTCTCTGCTTAAAATTTGAAGAAAAGAGCGTTACATCATCTCATTGTACAAACTATTAATGTGTTTCAACAAATTTGCAATACGATTTCTCTGTGATCGTTGGGAATCGAAGTGGGAGCGATATATATCGTTTTCGGTATGGGCGATGTATATCGAACGAGTGTCTATTGCGGCGCCGATTTTGGAATTTGTTTTTTTCTCGTTAAGCAATTTCGTTGCTATCAGTGTTTAGAAGCTTCGAGTGTTCAGTGTACATAAACAGGCATATTACAAGAAAGGAGTGATGTTATTGGAAAGTCGTCCTGTAGTTTAGTGGAGTTCATAAAAAATTTCGACATTCGTCACTGTCGAGAAACCAAAAAACGTTCAAATGTTTGTAGAGTCTATGGGACTTAACTACGGGGGTCATCAGTCCCTAAACTTACAAACTACTTATGAACTACTTACAACTAAGGACGGCACAAATATCCATGCCCGAGGGGGGATTCGAACCCTCGACCGTAGTGGTCGTGCAGACCGTGACTGGAGCGCCTCCGTCCCCTCGGCCACCGCGGCCGGCTATCGAGAAACCCTTGGTATGTCCGTGGGTGTCACTAACGAGTGAGGTAAGTACCTGACTGAAAGTACAAATAACTTACAAATTCTTAACTTCGGCACTGAAAGTAGGTAAATAAAATCTGAAATACGTCCGTCTTTTGTCGAATACTTTTTCATTCTCCATGGCCGGCCGCGGTGGCCGAGAGGACTGAGGCGCTCCAGTCACGGTCTGCACGGCCACTACGGTCGGGGGTTCGAATTCCCCCTCGGGCATGGATATTTGTGCCGTCCTTAGTCTTAGTTAGTTCATAAGTAGTTTGTAAGTTTAGGGACTGATGACGCGTAGTTAAGTCCCGTAGACTATACAAACATTTGAACATTTTGAACATTCTCCATGCAACGACAGTCGCTCGTTCTTTATACTTCGCTCGCAGTGAGCGTTACATCCCCCTTCAATTCCCAATTGTTCTTGGAGATACTGTACCGTTACGTAAGAGTATATAAACTTTTAAGCTGGTATTTAAAAGGTAACAGGAAAACAATATTTCATTTGTTTACCAAGACAGTAATGATTTAGCAACCGGGTTGCAAATGAGCAACTTGATCCCTGTTCACGTATTGAAAATAATACTTTAAAACGATACCAGATTTGATTGAGATAACAAGATGAAAAATTTCAGATGAAAGAAGGAAGAAAGTTAGACAATAATTAAATGCATAACAAAGAAAATAAATCGTGATAAAGTCATTGTCGTTTTTAACGTAAGAATTAAATACAGCGGAGAGGCCCGTCATGGATGTAGTTCCATCAAACAACACACAATCGCAGTACCAGCAAAATTTCAAGAACTGGACAGAATGATGATTGCAATCTCTTATTTATCTATTACTTGCTATCGTTACACTTGACTTGCACTATAGATATTTCCATACATGTTTCATAGTACTTTTTGTTATTATACATTGCATAAAGAACGCCAAGACGGATACTTGCGACAGGACACTCGAAAGAGCTAACAAATCAGGGGATTATCCGAACTGTGATGTAAAATGTTCGAACAGTTAAGAGTCGAGTTCAAACTCAGTCCTAAATCACACAACTAAACGTTTCGGCCTGCACCGTCATCTGAAAAATAGCAGTGAGCTATTGTCATGTAATGTGTGCTGAAGTCTTCTTCCTAAAGAACATACCAAAATGCATAAAATGCTTATCTGGTAATATCGCCAGAGATGATATTTCTCCTGTTACAGACGTAACAAACGAAAGTATGAAAATGGTATATTTGTACGCTGTATCTCAGATGACGTAATCTGGGGTTATGGTAGCTGCTTTTCCATAGTGTGATCCTCCGCATTTCTATTGGTTGTTGCGACAGTTTACATTATTGCGGATTTAGATAAGTGTACATGCTTAATATTACAGATCGTAGGGTAACTGTGTAAGTCTTTGATCGAATTATTGCAAGCGCCTTGGAATCGACTAAAAAGATACCAGTTGTTAGTGATAGTGTAGGTTAAGGCTCACTGCTTAATCGTACCGAAGTTATAAATTCAGAATATAGTTAAATTGCAATTTTTTGGTCATCAGCTTAAGTACATTCGTCTTTGTGTTGTTAGTCGCAGGTAATGTTGAAAGATTGGCGGCAACTGATAACCGGGTTGAGCTACGATCACTTTCAGAACAGCACAATACCAGACGGCTCAGAGAATCATTTGTGTTATAAAATACACGCTCTGTCGTATACGCTCTTTTAATCCCGCATTACACGAATATAGATTTCCACCGAACAAAATCTCCTGAAAATAATGAACCGGGACGACGATACAAACGCTTGTTGTTGTTTCACGTGATTGTATTCGCGTATAGACCTACATAATTTCAAATGTACACAGGAGGTGAACCGAATGACAAGAACTAATTCCAATGCGATATTCAGATTAGATATTGTGGTAAAGAAAACTTGAGTTAACGAACGAGGTCTAAATAAATACTTAAATTTTGACGGTGTGAAAAAGTTATTGTTTTTATAGGACTATAATGAAAATACATTGAGATGTTACGATAATTGAATTTTTGCTTTTTTTCCCTCGAGATTCTCTGTGATAGTTTGTGGGATTGCTCGGTAGTCACATCGCAAACAGCCAACTCTGGTAGAACTGGCAGTCTGACTGAATCAGAAACCCGACGTTATTGACTTGTCTGCCACCAATATCCGTAAATAGCTGAAAACTGCTCAAGGCACGACGGAACAAGTGGTTAAATCACGTATTCCTTTTCTGCGATTTCCGTGACTTCTTCGCAGTGTTTCACAATTCATGTTACCGACTTCTAAAGTTTGTACGAGGGGTGTTAAAACGAAAAGATTCGAAAAGTTTTAACAACCAAACCGGTTGAAATTTGAATATCTTAAAAGACGTACCACGTAATTTCCGTATTCTTTCAGTAAACTTGGTTTTACTCTCTTGTTCTGCTTTTCATTGAGGTAGTAATATTCTTGTGTCAGAACATAGATTCCACCACAGAAACACAAAACATGAACCCAGCAAAGCGCATTGCATTTATATATGTGTTTTATAATATTTAACATTATTAGTAGTAACGTTCGTTTTATGTTGTAGACTGACACTTAAATATCTCATAGCCGACTAAAAATAGTAAATATGGAGCAGCTAATTTATACATAAACAACTATATGTATTTCTGGACAAGAACTGAATATATTTGCATAAAAAGCCACGATAAATATTAATTGTGTAACTATATTTCGACGGCGGCAATATATTTGAACAATGAGACGCCACGCTTAATACCTTCCTGAACAAAGAGCTTGAGCCTCAACCGACTTTAGTATAATTAAATATGTATTTAATATTAATATGTACAATATTTTGGAAGGGAAACTGTATTTTAAAGATGAAACGTTGGGATGAGCGGAAGGATACAATTTTGAGAGCAGGTAGAGCACGCTTTCGAACGCTTGAGAGGCGATTCGTAACTTGGACGCGAGGTGAAAGGTCACTGCTGGGCGGTCTGAAGCCGCGTTACGAACTTGCGATTTGAAGAGACAGGCATGTGTGGACTTAGAAAAATTACGGAACTGTGACTGCAGAACTTAGTCTCTGCCGGCCGCGGTGGCCGAGGGGACTAAGGCGCTCCAGTCACAGTCTGCACGGCCACTACGGTCGGGGGTTCGAATCCCCCCCTCGGGCATGGATATTTGTGCCGTCCTAGTTGGTAAGTAGTTCATAAGTAGTTTGTAAGTTTAGGGACTGATGACCCCGTAGTTAAGTCCCATAGACTATACAAACATTTGAACCTTTTTGAACTTAGTCTCTGGTTGAAGAGTGAAAATGTTCAAATGTTTGTAAATCTATCGGACCAAACTGCGTGGTCATCAGTCCGTAGCTTACAAACTACTTAAACCTAGGTAAACTAACCTAAGGACAACACACACACCCATGCCCCAGGGAGGACTCGAGCCTCCACGGCGAGCAACCGCGCGCTCCGCAGCGAGACGCTTTAGACCGCTCGGCTACTGCACCGCGGCTTGAAGAGTGATAAACTATGGACTGTAGTAGGGCTGTGGAACTATGATAATTCAGATATCGTGTACTCGTGTGATGAAAATCTGTGTTCTATAACAAATACTGTAATTAATCTCAGAGTAATTTGGAACTGCAATGTTCGATGGAATTCATTAATTTACTTGTGATAATTTGGAACTTATACTCTCGAGTGCATGCCTCTCATGAACAATAGTTGTGGAAATATTCAGTTATTTACCGATGTATAAACTAGGACCACCTCCGCATGTTCATGACCAAAAAGAGTAATAAACTCAATTTATAAAGAATTTCTTCGTGAGTGAATCACTTATTTATCTTAGAATCTATTTTGTTGGTTATTCAAAAATGTTCAAATGTTTGTTAAGCTTATGGGACTTAACTACGGGGTCATCAGTCCCTAAACTTACAAACTACTTATTAACTATCTTATACTAAAGACGGCACAAATATCCATGCCCGAGGGGGGATTCGAACCCCCGACCGTAGTGGCCGTGCAGACCGTGACTGGAGCGCCTCAGTCTCCTCGGCCACCGCGGCCGGCTGTTGGTTATTCAGAGGTTTAATTTATGTTTGTTTAAATATATTTTCGCGTCATCATATGCAGATTGATAGACTGGCCAAACTACAGATTAATTATTGATGTAGTTTAAACAAATTGGGTAGCTGTTTAAGGCATAGAAGCTGACATACATAACTCACCCCTATGAACAGAGACAACGAACCATAAACCTTTTACTACCTTGAGTCATGTATTGCCCAATTATTATTGGTGAGTACCGATAGGAAGGTCGCACATTCATACTGCAACTATATGCTGTGTCGCGTTACGGGGGGTACTCCCAACAGAATGGGCAGTACCTCAACTTACTTCTTTTTCCCTTCCGTTTAGTGCGTGGTTCAAGGTAGGTAGCGTGCAATAAATTGGTCCCGTATGAGTCATTACCATGAAAGTTGGCATTTCTATTTGCCCTTTAATGGAGAAGGATTTTATACTCCGCAGGCAACCGTATGGTGCATGGTGGAGAAGTACCGAAAATCTAAGAAAAGTCTGTGGAGGGAACATATAGACCATCTCTATCACACCTGGTAAGGTTCCTGTACTGCTCAGCAATTGTCTAACACAGGACGAACAAGTGAATGTTCGCTCTTCAGTAGGTTTGTTGCACTTTTCAGGACCGGTTTGTCAATAGGTTTCAGAAATTACAGCAACCAGTCGCCTTTTGTTTCTTCTTAATGAACATTTATTTAAACCATTACCGGTTTCGAGCTGCCTAGCAGCTCATCTTCAGATGGTATAAAATATTACAAGTTACATTTCAATCTGTGGTAGGGCAGAAAACGAGAAAATGGTAAACACTAATTTTGGTAGGCAATACTTAAATTACAATAAGAGTTTGTCTTCAAGACATTACTTACAGTTATGCACTTTACATGTAGTTTGTCCATATTTGGTCCGCTTATTGATAGAATATCAGAACACTACTTTTCCATCATCATGCCACAACAAATCACACGAATTTTAGGTGGTAAAATTAATAAATATTTCACACACATTACTTTTTAGCCACTAGCATAACTTACAGCTTGTAAACAAACCAAAGAGTATGTATAAACATACTCTTTGGTTTGTTTACAAGCTGTAAGTTATGCTAGTGGCTAAAAAGTAATGTGTGTGAAATATTTATTAATTTTACCACCTAAAATTCGTGTGATTTGTTGTGGCATGATGATGGAAAAGTAGTGTTCTGATATTCTATCAATAAGCGGACCAAATATGGACAAACTACATGTAAAGTGCATAACTGTAAGTAATGTCTTGAAGACAAACTCTTATTGTAATTTAAGTATTGCATACCAAAATTAGTGTTTACCATTTTCTCGTTTTCTGCCCTACCACAGATTGAAATGTAACTTGTAATATTTTATACCATCTGAAGATGAGCTGCTAGGCAGCTCGAAACCGGTAATGGTTTAAATAAATCTTCATTAAGAAGAAACAAAAGGCGACTGGTTGCTGTAATTTCTGAAACCTATTTCAATAAACAGTCGCAGGTTCCTACACAATGGATAAAAGTTTCGGTTTGTCAATGTCTCGTTAAGTTCCGGTTAAGATTTTAACTTATCGTTAGTGGAGAATTGCGTTTGTCAATGTTTCGTTATGAGTTAACCTGACGTTAAAGGACCTCAAACTGGCCGTTAAGTTAACGAGTAAAATTCTGCTCGTTACATGGCTAACGACCAGTTAAGTGAGAATCTGTATCAAAATGGCAGGATTCCACAGCGCTAAAATACAGCAATATATTCACGTGAAAAAGATAGATTTATAGAACATAATAACAGAAGCACTACATGTATGAAAAACTAGTGTGGAAAGCAGCTTTATTGGTAAATCGTATCGTCATATTTCTCGCCCCATCCATGTCAGTAGCGGTTAGATGAGTTTGATACATTGCAGATACGCAACATAACTCTAAAATTATTGTTGCGATACCAAAATACAAACTTATGAGTAACGACTAGTTCAGTGAGAATCGTTATGATGGAAATGGTTGGAATAATAGATTTGGTTGACAATGAAGACGATGTCAATGTTTTAGACGATCTAGAGATTGCTTCTATAATGCGACCTAGACGTATTAGTGTTCGCCCAAATCATTTTGAATGCTGAGATGATGCAGAATTTGTTACGCTATTTCGTCTTGGAAACGCTACATGAAAAACTCCACAACCATCTCAAGAGTCCAACAGATAGTTACGCATTTTGTAAGTTATCTGTCATAATAGAAAACAGAATTTTATGCCTGCAAGCTTATTAATTCAGTATTTGGTTAAATTGAACCACGGTTCTCACCGGGCTGCAGTGGTTATATTGGCACCAATGGTAATGCCGGCAACGAAACTTTTTTCTCAACGGACAAGGGTACATACAAGAACATGTCAACCATAGGGCAGGTACAGTATTAATTTTGCTACGAATGAAACTTGCAGCAATAACATTTACTCTGTAGCTTGTGAAAAATATTAACACAATTCTAAACTTCAATGTTTATCTGTTGCCAACATAAACACTGGAGCACCGCGAGAAGCGTCGTAAAATTTTACCCAGTATTTACTTACGGTTGTTGCGCCTAGTGTGAGGCCTAAAATGTGATTCCTTCCTCCGATCTACAGGAACAGTATACTTTTGCTATGTGCAAGCTTGCAATAAGATACTACGCACTTAGCATGTTATCGTACTAAGCCATAAGCATTTTTACTGTCCTACATTTTCAGTGGAAAGCACTGAATTCATTTGCCACACACGATCATGTCGCTTTTTTCTTCTCCTTCCATGTCGTGGCGTCCGTTTTTTTTACATTCCGATGCACCCTAATATTTCTCTATTGAGGACACAACACACTCGCACTAACTTCTTCTAAAATTCGAGCTTTTTCACGTTTGTTTTCCATAACGTCAATTAACAACTATCTGCTAACCTCTTCCCTGATAGTTAAATAAGGGAAACAGCTGTTTATTTAGACGGCAGTTTCATTTGTTTCTATTGCCAACCTAATCGAAATATATCGTAACTTCTCGATTTCTCCAGGTTAGCAAACGAGAGGTGTATCTGGCAATGACAAACGCATTGCACTTAACGAGCACATTTAACTGGTCGTTAAAGGCATCTTCTCGTTTACTAACGAGAAGATTAACGAGAGATGGACGAACCGGCCCTAAGTGATCTACCCACAAAGCATCTAATTTATTTTACTTTACAGATATCAACTACGTGATTGTGCCGATTAGAGTTATTGGTAATTGTAATTTCTAGGTGATGCGCTGAATTTACTTGATGTTTTTGCTAATTATCACGTAACAATAATTTTATATATTCACTTCAGTACCTCACACTTTACTTTGTTCAGGACGACTTGCCACTTTTCGCACCATACAGGTAACCTGGCAATCTAATTTTACAATTACTATTGTTCTCCTAATGAATTTACTGAACGGCCAATGGCATCATAATCTGCACAAAACCTACATCAGCTCAGTCCTGATCTTTTAGCTTATATAGCATGAGTCATGTAAGACATAACACCCATTTAATTTTGCGAACGGTTACACATATCGAAACGCTGCTTTCGGTACATGCTAGAGTGTCCAGGGGCACACAGTAATAAGCCCTACTAACGATGTAAGTGATAAGGGTGGTAATAATTCTCATGAGGAATGTTTCACGCGGTCCGGATTACCCTGTATTGGCGGGCCAACCGCTTGGTACTGATACGGCGATCTCATTCCACAGTGTTAATCACATTTTCCTCCATATCCGCCGTCGGAACATTTCGGATACGTCCTTCATGATTTCCTGCTTCCTTTTAACTCTTTCAGGGGCGGTGGTTATCGATGTCAACCACTTATTTCACAACGCCTGGCTCGCAAAGGGGCTGCAGTTCTCATTGTGAGTGACATTGTTTGTTGTTGGGGAGTTATCGAGACAAGTTCCTCAATTAACACCGTGATTCACAAGGACTGCTGCCACATTTGGTCGCCAATCATAGTAAAATACGTCGATAACCACCGCAGTGGCGCACTAAGGCAAGCAGGGTGCACCACTCTGGACCTCTATGTTTTTTCTTCTTTTGGAGCGCACTTCTTGGCCTCTCGTTCTGGGGCCTCCAAATGTCAAAAGTTAGTTTTTTATAGTAATACATGTATTTCCAAGTGTTTTGGTTTGTCGCCACTCCAGGCCTCCGACTGCTTTAGCCCGCCACTGAATCACCGCCCCTGAAATACACTACTGGCCATTAAAATTGCTACACCGAGAAGAAATGCAGACGATAAAAGGGTATTCATTGGAAAAAATATATTATACTAGAACTGACATGTGATTAATTTTCACGCAATTTGGGTGCATAGATCCTGAGAAATCGCTACCCAGAACCACCACCTCTGGCCGTAAAACGGCCTTGATACGCCTGGGCATTCAGTCAAACAGAGCTTGGATGGCGCGTACAGGTACAGATGCCCATGCAGCTTAAACACGATACCACAGTTCATCAAGAGTAGTGACTGGCGTATTGTGACGAGCCAGTTGCTCGGCCACCATTCACCAGATGTTTTCAATTGGTGAGAGATCTGGAGAATGTGCTGGCCAGGGCAGCAGTCGAACATTGCCGTATCCAGAAAGGATATTCAACATGCGGTCGTGCATTATCCTGATGAAATGTAGGGTTTCGCAGGGTAGAGCCACGAGTCGTAACAGATCTGAAATGTGGCGGGCATTCTTCAAAATGCCATCGATGCGAACAACAGGTGACCGACACGTGTAACCAATGGCACCCCATACCATCACGCTGGGTGATGCGCCAGTAAAAAATGTTCAAATGTTTGTTAAGCTTATGGGACTTAACTATGGGGTTATCAGTCCCTAAACTTACAATCTACTTATGAACTAGCTAACACTTAGGTCGGCACAAATATCCATGCCCGAGGGGGGATTCGAACCCCCGACCGTAGTGGCCGTGCAGACCGTGACTGAAGCGCCTCAGTCCCCTCGGCCACCGCGGCCGGCGATGCGCCACTATGGCGATGACGAATACATGCTTCCGATGTGCGTTCACCGCGATGTCGCCAAACAGGGATGCGACTATCATGATGCTTTAAACAGAACCTGGATTCATCACAAAAAAAATATTCGTGCACCCATGTTGGTCCTTACGTACACCATCGCAGTCGCTCCTGTCTGTGATGCAGTTGATAGTCCATGCTGCTGCAAACGTCGTCGAACTGTTCGTGCAGGTGGTTGTTGTCTTGCAAACGTCCCCATTTGTTGACTCAGGAATCGAGACGTGGCTGCACGATCCGTTACAGCCATGCGGATAAGATGCCTGTCGTCTCGACTGCTAGTGATCCGAGGCCGTTGGAATCCAGCACGGCGTTCCGTATCGCCCTCCTGAGCCCACCGATGCCATATTCTGCTAACAGTCATTGAATCGCGACCAGCGCGAACAGCAGTGTCGCGATACGATAAACAGCAGTTAGGCTACAATCCGACCTTTAGCAACGTCGGAAACAAGAAACGTGATGGTACGCATTTCTCCTCCTTACACGAGGCATCACAACAACGTTTCACCAGGCAACGCCGGTCAACTGCTGTTTGTGTATGAGAAATCGGCTGGAAACTTTCCTCATGTCAGAACGCTGTAGGTGTCACCACCGGCGCCAACTTTATGTGAATGCTCTGAGAAGCTAATCATTAGCATATCACATCATCTTCTTCCTGTCGGTTAAATTTCAGGTCTGTAGCACGTTATCTTCGTGGTGTAGCAATTTTAATGTGTAGATATAACAACCCTGTCTCAGAGGAACAGCGTAACACTGCTGCAGACAATAAAAGCTGTGGTAGCTGTCGGTGAGGATAAGTCTACCGATAGAGCGCTGCTGTCCGCCGACTGTGGTCATTTGCCTTTCCGTAAGTAAAATCCGTGTCACTAAGCTCTTGATCTGAATACTGAATCGTTGTTTACAGCGTTGTATCACACCGACAACACGGTGAGTCAGGAAGAGGAGTGATCGGAACACAACATTAACAATTACTACGGCAGCAGAGGGCGCTGGGGCATCATGTACGAGGAAAGTCCCGCCCTGTAGGAGAAAACTATGCATACTATAACTGAGGCTGCTTGGAACAGCGGATATTGGACTACACACTTTAGATGACTCCGTACCTCACAAACGGCTTTCAATCAAATTGCGTGGTTATGGTAAATCGCCCCAAAATTTGCGATTGGATAGGGGATTTCTTGTCACAGAGGACATAGTTCGTAGTAATCGATGGTAAGGCATCGACAAAAACAAAGGTGATATGGGGCGTTCCACAGGGTAGTGTTATTGGTCCTCTGCTGTTCCTTATTTACATAAACGATTTAGGGGAAAATCTAAGTAGCTCTTTTAGGTTGTTTGCAGATGACGCCGTCATTTACCGTCTTGTAAAATCATCTGAAGATCAAAACCAACTGCAGAACGATCTGAAGAAGATATCAGTATGGTGTAAAAATTGGCAATTGACTCTAAATAATGAGAAGTGTGAAGTCGTCCACATGAGTACGAAAAGAAATCCGTTAAACTTTGTTTACAAGATAAATCAATCAAAAGTGAAGGCCGTAAACTCCACAAAATACCTTGGAATTACTATTACTTCAGACTTAAATTGCAAAGAACACGTAGATAATATCGTGGGAGAGGCGAACCAGAGACTGCGTTTTATTGGCAGAACCCTTAAAACATGCAACAGATCTACAAAAGAAACTGCATACACTACGCTGGTCCGTCCATTTTTGGAGTATTGCAGCCCAGTGTGGGATCCTTATCAGGTGGGTCTGACGGAGGACATCGAAAGAGTCCAAAGAAGGGCAGCTCGTTTCGTATTGTCACGATACAGTGGAGACAGCATTACGGAAATGATACAGGATCTGGGATGTGAATCATGACAACAACGGCGCTTATCGCTGCGGCGTGGGCTACTTGCGAAACTCCAATCGCCGACATTCTCCTCCGAATGCGAAAATATATTGTTGACTCCCACTTACATAGGTAGAAATGATCGCCAGAATAAAATACGAGAAATCAGAGCTCGAACAGAGAGATTCAGATGTTCTTTCTACCCGCGCGCTATTCGAGAATGGAATGGGAGATAAATAGTATAACGGTGGTTCGATGAAACCTCTACCAAGCACTTAAATGTGATTTGCAGAGTAGCCCATGTACATGTAGATGTGATCCGCTAGCCGGTAGTCTATGTGACACACTTGTAACACTGTAACATGCTCCTTTCCCTGATAATCCATTGTTTATTATTGTTTTATGCAATTGTTACTAAATTATTTATTTTAACGATTTGATATATATCGATTGTTAATTGTCCTGTAATCCTTGACTTAGTAGAAGTAAGTGTTCTGCTAGAAACTGTAAAACGTAATTATTTTTCTGTGACAATGTTTATTTTCTGTTTAAACATACTGCAGTTGTTATTATATAGATTGTTCTGTATAAAATATGAAATATTGTGTGCTGGTTCGTGTTAGGGCAAATTTAGTAATTGTAGTAAAAGACGGACTGCAGTACCTAGGAACGGAAAGGTGGCCAGTGCGAGGTAAAAATTGGTTGGTTGGCGGGAGTCGCTTCTGGAAAGGTGGTAAAAAAGGTAAAGCAGTCAACAATCCGAAGATTGGTTTGAACACCACAGTGCTTTACTAGGCATGGTCCTGTTTGGAGGTGGTATGCCATTGCCTTCCTCCGACCTTCGAACTGACTTACCGAGCCAGTTATGGGGGGACCTACAGTTTAACGTGGGTTCCGAACCACGGTGCTACTCGGTATTTTCACATTAGCAGTACTGCTAGAGGTGAAAAAAGTGGAAAGTGAGAGACAAAAATCCTAGGACCTGGCGGGGATCGAACCCGCGTCATTTGGACTTGTAGTCTGGCACTCTACCACTGTGCAACGGAGGCGATTTTCGATGAACCCTCTGTCAGGCAATTAAATGTGATTTGCAGAGTATCCGAAGTAGATGTAGACGTAGTTCGGAAGAAAGTACAATTAACAGAAATATTAGTGTACAATGTAAGTAGCTTGCATAGCTAAGTGACTACTTAGAGAGAGCTCCAAAAGAAGAAATGTCCGCCCTGGAGAAACGCTACCGCGAGGGGGATTTGGGCAGTGCTAAGCCCCGGAACTCTCAAAGACACGGGCAGCGCTCGCTCTTCATTAGGAAGTCCGGAGGAAAGAGTTAGCGGCGGCTCGTTTTTAAGCGGCCTTCTTTTGTCGCCGCCGTCTGCGCCCTGATCGGCTTTGGAGGCGCGCTAATCTGCTTACTGGCGCCAGCTCATCTGCTTACTGGCGACAGCTCATCCGCGGGATCTGGCGCGCCAGCCCTGCTCCTGCTCCTTCTGCCCACCGCCGGCCACACGACGAGGTTTACGCTTTATTTACACCTACCTAAAGACTCCGAAAAATTGCACGGCGAATGCGTTAGGGCTTGCAGCACGGAAAAATAACTGTGTCCATGCTCAGTATATCTACATCTACGTGGGATACTCTGCAAATCACATTTAAGTTCCCGGCAGAGGATTCATCGAACCACCATTATACTATTTATCCCCCATTCCATTGCCGGCCGCGGTGGCCGAGGGGACTGAGACGCTCCAGTCATGGTCGTGCTGCACGGCCACTACGGTCGGGGGGTTCGAACCCCCCCTCGGGCATGGATATTTGTGCCGTCTGTAGTATTAGCTAGTTCATAAGTAGCTTATAAGTTTAGGGACTGATGACCCCGCAGTTAAGTCCCATAAGCTCTACAAACATTTCAACATTTTGAACCCATTCCATTCTCGAATAGCGCGCGGGAACGAGAACACCTGAATCTCTCCGTTCGAGCTCTGATTTCTTGTATTCTATTCTGATGATCATTTCTACCGATGTAAGTGGGAGTCAACTATACAATTTCGCATTCGGAGATGAATGTTGCCGACTGGAGTTTCGTAAGTAGCCCACGCCGCAGCGATAAGCGCCGTTGTTGTAATGATTCCCATCCCAGATCCTGTATCATTTCCGTAATGCTGTCTCCCCTGTATCGTGACAATACGAAACGAGCTGCCCTTCTTTGGACTCTTTCGATGTCCTCCGTCAAACCCACCTGATAAGGATCCCACACTGGGCTGCAATACTTCAAAAATGGACGGACAAGTGTAGTGTATGTAGTTTCTTTTGTAGTTCTGTTGCATGTTTTGAGGGTTCTGCCAATAAAACGTAGTCTCGGGTTCGCCTTTCCCACGATATTATCTATATGTTCTTTCCAATTTAAGTCTGAAGTAATAGTAATTCCTAGGTATTTTGTGTAGTTTTACTTTTGATTGATTTATCTTGTAAACAAAGTTTAACGGATTTCTTTTTATATTCATGTGGACGACTTCACACTTCTCATTATTTAGAGTCAATTGCCAATGTTTACACCATACTGATATCTTATTCAGATCGTTCTGCAGTTGGATTTGATCTTCAGATAATTTTACTTAACGGTAAATGACGGTGTCATCTGCAAACAACCTAAGAGAGCTACTTATATTTTCCCCTATATCGTTTATGTAAATAAGGAAGAAGAGGACCAATACCTCTACCCTGTGGGACGCCCGATATCACCTCTGTTTTAGTCGATGTTTTACTATCGATTTGTACGAATTTAGGCCTACCTTAATATACAGGATGATTTTGAGGTGATTTTTCAGGGAAGATGAAAAATCCTTTAAAAATTATTTTTGTTTTCGCCTTAAGCCATTTTCAAGTGATACGATTAAAGTCCTCATAGGGCACCTGGATATAGACGAGCATGCGTATCCGCCATTTTTGTTCCTTCGCTTCGAGTAGAATAAGACAGTCAATACGCGTTCAGCATGTTGGATTGTGTAGCTGTGAATTATTGTCAGGGTGTTTCACTAAGTGTGTTTGCCTCTGTAACTTATAAAATAATGGGTGACGGGAAATTTTAATGCGGTAGGTCAACACAAGAAATGTTACACTTTCTGCGGAGCTATGAACATAGTTTATTGTATCATTTTCCAAAGAGTTACAGCACAAATTTTTTAAATGGAACATTAGTTTTTTTCTATCGTGTATTGGATTCGTTTAAACCAGCTGCGTCCAAATCAATTTAAACTACATCCCTATCACTGTTAGTTTGGGAGCTACAACCCTTCAAAGTTCCGGGGTCGGAGGCTGCGATCGCGTTGCTGACTGGCCGAGTGGCTATCCCCTGAGCACAGCCCACTGTTCCATGACCACCAGCCAGTCAGCTACGCTGTCGTAGCCTCCGCCCCCCTAAACTTTGATGGGTTGTAGCTCCCAAACTAACAGTGCTAGGAATGTAGTTTAAATTGATTTGGACGCAGCTGGTTTCAACGAATCCAATGCACGATATAAAAAACTATTGTTCCATTTAAAAAATTATATCTTTGTGCTGTAACTCTTTGCAAAATGATACAATAAACTATGTCCATAGCTCCGCAGAAAGTTAACATTTCTTGTGTTGACCTACCGCATTAAAATTTCCCGTCACCTATTATAAGTTACAGAGGCAAACACACTTAGTGAAACACCCTGTATATGTATATATATTTGGATTAAAAATTAATCTCGTCGTAATAAATTATTGTAATACTATTTAACAAATCGTTAAATTATATTTTCTGGTATTTGCCCACCTGGGTGTATATTGTGAGCTAATCTTTCGGATTCGACAGTTCTATTTTATGGGATACCACACGCACTACCAAAGCTGCGCTAACATAAGAGAAATCTCCGTTTCAGAATGCCATAAATTTGCTTCGGAATACACTCTCGGGTCGCTACTTTTTAAGGCGTATTTTTCAGAATTTATATAAAATACCTTTTCAATGCAGAAGACATATCACCACGATAAACTAGGGTGCAGCAAAAGATTTATATATGAGATATTTTCCCAAGTAACAATTTACTTTCTCATTCCTCAATTTTACTTACGGCCTCAGCGGCGTAGTGTGCTGATGTTGACAACGACATTCGAGTGCTCTTTCAAAACTCGAACAGGAAGAATGAGAGAAAATAATTTTTCATGTTTGCCGTCTTCTTGTATGTACACTTGTCCGGTCAATAAAATAATTATCCTCCTAAAGCGAATAAGTAATTAGTATTGTTATCGTCTAAATGCTGCTACTGTTTTAGTTCGTAGCGTCGAATCCTTTGCTAAAAAAAAGTGTGGAAACCTGTCGTTTACAACGTGTAGAAACTAAAAATGAATTTACCCACCTCGCATAGTTTTGAAGACCTTTGGTATGTGTATTAGAAATGAAGCAAGCGACATTTGAAAGCAATAACAGCAGAAAAACTCCGCCTTTCACGTGCTCACGCCATCACCGCTTGGAACAAAAATGGCGGCGGGAGCTGCCGCTATAGCAGAAATTGATCCGCATGCCCGTCTATATACAGGTGCCCTAAGTCCTCACACTTCGTCATAACAAGTCAATGTCGCAAATGTTAATAACACAAAGAAAGTTTGGAAATCCACGTGAAAACATATTCACAATGTAAGTGCATCTTGTGTACCTGCAGGTTGATTCAGTTCACATTGCAGACATATTTACATGCAGATTTACAAACGTTTGTATATGATATTAACATTTTCGACAGTGACTTCTCATAAATAAGCCGATGAATTTAATTATATCACTTGAAAATCGTTTAAGGTCGAAACCTGGATCGTGACAATAAATCAACATAAAATCAGTCAAATTGGAGGTCAAATCCTCCAAAAGTTCCACACGACGGAAGCATCAAAAGAATTTAAAACGCTTTGATTTGTAAATGATTTTTTATGGTATTTGACTATGTAAGTATCTTTATTCTGTTGATGCACTAACCGGATGTCGATTTTAGAGCCATTGCCAAGTGTAAACTGTAAGATAATGAACATCACAACAACGGTTTGAATACATTTACATATTAAAATAAAGTTTAGACAAGATACGCCGCGGCAGAATAGCTGAGCGTACTAAGGCGCCCAGCTACGGTGCGCATGGCCGTTCGGCATCTGGGGTTGAAGTCCTCCCTCGGGCATGGGTATTTGTGTTGTAATCACATGCCATGCTGATGTTGTCCACATATAAATATTAAATAAGCTATGTGATGTCAATAGTGAACGCATTGCCAAGGAGCAGAGAAATATTTGTCACTGTGCGGAGTTGAACCTGCGACCCTTTAAATACGAAACCATCTCTTACCGCTTCCCAGACACATTGACACAGGGACAATTGATAAGGGAAAAAATGGTCAAATGTTTGTTAAGCTTAAGGGACTTAACTGCGGGGTCATCAGTCCCTAAACTTACAAACTACTTAAGAACTACCTTATACATCCATGCCCGAGGGGGGATTCGAATCCTCAACGGCGGACTGCCAGGCACATCGAAACACGGCGCTCCAGCACGCGCGGCTAATCCGTCGCGGCAATTGATAAGGAGCATATGGTGAAAGATCCGTATCAAAATTCCTGTTATTTCGTAAACACTTGGCCATCTGCAGTTCTATTTGGGGCATTTTAATGACTCACCACGCCCAACATGTACCATATATTTGGACGAATTCGGCGATGGCGAGAAGTTGTCCTCTACTATAGAGTGAATGTGCGCTGGTTCAGAGCGTTCGGTTAGAGGGCTGGATGCTCTCTGTGATAATAAACCGAGTCTAAAACATAAGGATCATCAAGGAACAAGTCTGCAAGGAACAGAGCTACGTAACAGATAATATTAATGGACAAAGTTGTGGATAAAGTGACTACCTAGTAAGCAGGAGCTGCCGGTTCGAATGCAGTCCACGGCACAAATTACGCTTGTACGTACTTATTTGGAGTATTGCTGTCCATTGTGGGATCCTTATCAGGTGGGTTTAACAGAGGACATCGAAAGAGCCCAAAGAAGGGCAGCTCGTTTCGTATTGTCACGGTACAGGGGAGACAGCATTACGGAAATCGTACGGGAATGGGATGGGAATCACTGCAACAATGGCGCTTATCGCTGCGGCGTGGGCTACTTACGAAACTCCAATCGCCAACATTCTCCTCCGAATGCGGAAGTATATTGTTGACTCCCACTTACATAGAAAAGATAATCAGAATAAAATACGAGAAATCAGAGCTCGAACGGAGAGATTCAGGTGTTCTTTCTTCCCGCGCGCTATTCGAGAATGGAAAGGGAGATAAATAGTATAAAGGTGAAACTTGCTGGCAGATTAAAATTGTGTGCTGGAACCGGGACTCGAACCTGGGACCTTTGCCTCTCGCGGGCAAGCGCTCTACCGTCTGAGCTATCCCGACACGACTCACGTTTCACGATTCCGCCTCACAACTTTACTTCCGCCAGTACCTCGCCTCCTACTTTCCAAACTTCACAGAAGCTCTCCTGCGAAACATGCAAGACTAGCACTAGTGGAAGAAAGGATATGGTGGAGACATTGCTTAGACACACCCTAAGGGATCTTTGCAGAATGAAATTTTCACTCTGCAGCGGAGTGTGCGCTGATATAAAACTTCTTGGTAGATTAAAATTGTGTGCCGGAACCGGCACTCGAACCTGGGACCTTTGCCTTTTGCAGGCAAGCGCTCTACCGACTGACCTATCCCGACATGACTCAAGAGCCCGCCTCACAACTCACTGCTAGGAAGTTTCATTGCAGCACACACTCCGCTGCAGAGTGAAAGTTTCAATCTGGAAGTATGTCTCCAGCATATCCTTTCTTCCAGGAGTGCTAGTCTTGCAGGAGAGCTGCTTCTGTGAAGTTTGGAAAGTAGGTGGCGAGGTACTGGCGGAAGTAAAGTTGTGGGGCGGCATCGTGAGTCGTGTCGGGATATCTCAGTCGGTAGAGCGGTTGCCCGCGAAAGGCAAAGGTCCGAGGTTCGAGTCCCGGTTCCGGCACACTATTTTTATCTGCCAGGAAGTTTCATATCAGCGCACACTCCGCTTCAGAGTGAATGTTTCATTCTGGAGTATAAAGGTGGTTCGATGAACCCTCTGCCGGTCACTTAAATGTGATTTGCAGAGTATCCCATGTAGATGTAGATTACGCAATGACTCGCCGTGTATTCAATATCTTTGAACCACAGACAGTTTCTCCTTCTGCAAGTTGACACTCGGAGTGCCGCTCCTGTATCGCCCGTGCCTACTGTTGTCTTGTTTTCCTGTGCTACACTTTTTTTTCTTGTGTCACAATGTAGAGCAGAGGTGGCGCGACCGCAGCAGGCAGCGCCCCCTAATAACCCGGCACTTTCTCTCTCTCTCTCTCTCTCTCTCTCTCTCTCTCACTCACACACACACACACTCAGGCCAGGGAGTAATCGGGCCTCGCGTGCTGCGGCCGACCCCCCCTCCCCCGCACGGCTAAATGTACGCACGCGGCGCGCCCTTTATTCTTTTTTTTTATTTCCCTTTCTGCGCGAGTGCGTATTTTCCCTTTCCCCCTTTTTTTGGCGATAGCAGGGCGTATGACTTGTCTGTAAATATCGCAGCAGCAGCGGCGGCAGCAGCGGCGTAATCCGGCCGCCGGCGATTGCGCGGGGCGGCAGGTGTGGGCGTAATCCTGTGAGCGCGCATATTGGAGCCGCTAAACGCTGCTGCTATCGCTGCTGCCCGCACAGTGCAGGCGGCTTACCGGCCGGCCCTTCGATGACGATCACCGTAGCTCCGCCGCGGAATTACGCCGCCCGCCACCGGAGTTTAGCTTACCGCATTCTACACCTGTCGCCGTATTTAGCCCCCCACACAACGATACACTACGTTAATTCCTTGTTTATAAAGACACGTCACTTCCTAAATCAGTTCAACATTACCAACATGGACAGGAGAAATATTCTGACATTGCAAAACGACTGTAACAATTCTTAGTTGTAATCCAGCGTGTCAAATTTTGGTGCATATTTCAGTGTGGATGCTTACGAGCGGCGGACTGCTAGCATAAATACAGGGCCTGCTGCGAGTCACGGCATAGAGGTTGTAGGATGTACCGGGTGATCAAAAAGTCAGTATAAATTTGAAAACATAATAAATCACAGAATAATGTACATAGAGAAAAAAAAATGACACACATGCTTGGAATGACATGGGGTTCAATTAGAAAAAAAAAAGGCAGGTCGCCCAGCAGTTACTATTCGGGAATACGGCAGTTACTAGAGAGAACTCGGACAGTTAGTAGGCAGCTGCGAAGTCTGAACGCGGCTGAACTAGGTCACAGCGCAGCTAGTATCATACGGGCAACAATGCGAGAAGCAAGAAGAGAGAAGAAACACTCATGTTCTTAAGTTGAATATAATAAATTTCAGTCAATAAATATCTTTTGATACTATCTATAGTGCCCCTTGGTTGCACAGTGGTAGAGTGCCAGACTACAAATCCAAACGTCGCGGTTTCGATCCCCGCCAGGTTCTAGGATTTTTATCTGTCACTTTCCACTTCTTTCACCTTTGCCAGTATTGCTCATGTGAAAAATACGAGTAGCACCGTGGTTCGGAACCCACGTTAAACTGTAGGTCGCCCTATAACTGGCTGGGTAAGTCAGTTTGAAGGTCGGAGGAAGGCAACGGCATACCACCTCCAAACAGGACCATGCCTAGTAAACCATTGTGGTGTTCAAACCAATCTTCGGATTGTTGACTGCTTTACCTTTACTATCTATATCAATAGTTTAGATGTCAAAAGATCCTGCACCAATACCTGTCTTGACAACCAGACCGGGACGAGTAAACAACAAAAGGGGACGAGGTGACAACACTTTATATAGGTTACTGCTGACGCAGTGGAAGATTATCACGATTTAAGTAAGTTTCAGCGTGGTGACAGTCAACGCACGAGAGGTGGGACACATCGATCTCTGAGGTAGCGGTGAAGTGGGGATGTTTCCATACGACCACTTGACGAATTTGAATATCGGGAATCTCTGCAGCCGGAAGAATGTATTGCAAGAATAGCCTTAACGACAACTGAAGATAATCGTGCAGCTTGGCAGAAGTGCAAACATTCAGTAAATTTCTGTGCATTTCAATGCTAGGCCATCAGCAAGTTTCATGTGTGAACTATTCAACGAAACAACTTCGATATGGGACTTCTTGGCAGATTAAAATTGTGTGCCGAAACCGGGACTCGAACCTGGGACCTTTGCCTTTCGTGGGCAAGCGCTCTACCGACTGAGCTATCCTGACACGACTCCCGATGCCGCCTCACAACTTTACTTCCGCCAGTACCTCGCCTCCTACTTTCCAAACTTCACAGAAGTTCTCCTGCGAAACTTGCAAGACTAGCACTCCTCGAAGAAATGATATGGTGGAGACATGGCTTAGCCACAGAATAAGGGATGTTTCCAGAATGTAACTTTCACTCTGCAGCGGAGTGTGCGCTGATATGAAACTTCCTGGCAGATTAAAATTGTGTGCCCGAACTGGGACTCGAACCTGGGACCTTTGCCTTTCGCGGGCAAGCGCTCTACCGACTGAGCGGTAGGCTGTGTTTAGCCATGTCTCCACCATATCCTTTCTTCCAGGAGTGCCAGTCCTGCAAGTTTCGCAGGAGAACTTCTGTGAAGTTTGGAATGTAGGAGGCGAAGTACTGGCGGAAGTAAAGTTGTGAGGCGGCATCGTGAGTCGTGTCGGGATAGCTTAGTCGGTAGAGCGCTTGCCTGCGAAAGGCAAAGGTCCCAGGTTCGAGTCCCGGTTTCGGCACACAATTTTAATCTGCCAGGAAGTTTCATATCAGCGCACACTCCGCTGCAGGGTGCAAGTTTCGTTCTGGGAACATCGATTTGGGCTTTAGCAGCCGAAGGCCCAATCTTGTATCCTCGCTGACTGCACGACACAACGCTTTACGCCTCACGTGGGCCCATCGGCTCCGACATTGGACCAGAGTCTAGCATAAGAGTCACTAAACTCCGACTGATTTTCTGCAACTTGGGGACTGCAGCGCTGCCAAGCGGCTGGGTCGTGAAAACATACCGCGAAACGATTGAGTAATGAATGTGTGTTTGGAGTGAAGCAGCACATTCAAAATACCTTCGTATTTAGGAGCTTTTGTGATGCTATAAATTGCAGCTACTATCAAAATTGCAATTCGGAAATCTCTCTTCTGCAAAGTATGCGCAGAAGTAAGAGAATAATGTTACGAATAACATTTATTAATTTACGGTGCTTATTTATTCTTTTAGGCATAGAAATAAATCTTTAACAAGTCATTCACGTCCAAACTTCTGCCCTTAATCAGAATCACACATACTTGACCACTATTTCATAATATTAGGCGTACTGCTGTATAAAAGTAATGGCTGAATGCTTTCAATAGCAATTAACTATATCAGTACAGCTTAGTTTTATTTTGGTGGTTACCTACTAGTTTGCTAAAATGAATGCATAGCTACAAATAAATGTCCATATATAAACTGTTAATATTACCACGTCTTATTCTTGAAGGTAATTCAGTTTGATACTTGCCAAGTAGCTGAAAAATTATGATAGGTACGTGAAAGGCACAGAAGCAAGGACAAGATGAAAAGAGGATTTAAAGGCTTTTTAGAGTCTAGTCTCCTACAATGTAAAAATCGTGTATAGTTTTGAAAATATTACAATGTCCGAAATCCACTAAAACAAAACACATGCAAAATGTCAGTGCGCACCGAGCACGGGAACATATTCATAATCAGTTATTTTTACTTGAGCACATCAGGTTGCGATTTATTTCTGCTTTCAAAAAGTTGTTTGGCGATATGATTATGACTCAGGTACTGTGAACTGTATGAATTACACTCCACTGACAATTCATTATTATTGACTGCCTTTAACAGAAGCATATTACTTTAAAGATGATTCCATATTTGTAGTAGGAAGTTCACAGCAACGTTAAGTGACTAAGAAATATGAAAGTAATAGCATTGAAAACGGCAACTTCTCAGTTTGTATCATGCATCCTCTGTTATACCGTACCGGCCACTTGGAGCGCTAGTTTCGCTTCAGCTGCAATTTTTTTTCCTACAGAGTTTCGCGACTGTCTGTGATAGTCTGTGATCGGACTGTTAACTAGAAACAGGTGCTTGGTCTGATGAGTCTCGTTTCCAGTTGTATCGAGGGAATTTACGTGTACGGTTATAGGGAAAAACTCGTGAATTTGTGGACCATACATGTCAGCAGGGAACCTGTTGGAATCTATCTAATGGTGTTAGGCGAGTAATGTTGGATTTAGCTGCGGCCGAGCGCATTGAGGCGCTATGCTACGATGCGCGAGGCCATTCCCTGTCGGGGGTTCGAATCCCCCCTCGGGCATGGATGTTTGTGCCGTCTTTAGTATAAGGTAGTTGATAAGTAGTTTGTAAGTTAAGGGACTGATGACCCCGCAATTAAGTCCCATGAGCTGTACAAATATTTGAACATTTGTTGGAGTTATATGGGAGCCCCAATATGTCTAGATACTACTACGACAGATACAGGCATCATGGCTAATCACCTACACTCATTCATGTCCACCGTGCATTGCAACGAACATGGGCAGTTTCCAGTTTCAGCACGACAGTGCAACGCTCTTCACGTCCAGAATTGCTACAGAGTGGCTGCATTAACATTCTACCGAGTTTACACTCCTCTGCTGGCCACCAAACTCCCCAGGCACGAGCTTTTTTAGCGTATCTGAGATGCCTTCATTGTGCCTTTAGAAGAGATATCCATCCCCTCGTACTTACTTGGGGTTGTAAACGGTCCATAAGGTGCAAAAGAAATCACTTCGCGAGAAACTTGCATCGAACTACATTCTATTATACATCCTAGTAACTTTTCGGCGACATGTTGGGTTACGTGTAAATTCGCTGCTGGACTGCGTGACGAAAGAAGCCGTTTTCAGAATGTCAATCACGTTTGTTTTTCTAAGAAGACGTTGAAAAACCATGTCACTGCAAAGAAGACGCGTTTATAACTCTCACAAGATGCGGTCAGAGTTATTGCTTCCCTTAGTTGAATATCACTCCGGTAGATGTAATATTTCCTTTCCCCAACTTTGTTCAATCTGTACATTGAGCAGGCAGTGAAGGAATGGAAGGAGAAATTTGGAGAGGGCATTAAAGTGCAGGGAGAAGAAATAAAAACATTGCGGTTTGCCGATGACATAGTAATTTTATCAGAGACCGCAAAAGATCTGGAGGAGCAGTTGAATAGGATGGACAGTGTCTTGAAAGGAAGATATAAGATGAACATTAACAAGAGTAAAACGAAGGTAATGGAATGCAATGTCAGAAAATCAAGCGATGCTGAAGGAATTAGATTAGGTAATGAGACAATAAAAGTAGTAGATGAATTTTGTTATTTGGGTAGCAAGATAACTTCTGATGGCCGAAGTAAATAAGATATTAAATGCAGAATGGCTATGGGAAGAAAAGTGTTACTGAAGAAGCGAAACTTGTTAACATCCAATATTAATTTAAATGTAAGAAAGTTCTTTCTGAAAGCATTTGTCTGGAGTGTAGCATTGTATGGGAGTGAAACGTGGACGATAAGGAGTTCAGATAAAAAGATGATAGAAGCTTTTGAAATGTGGTGCTACAGACGAATGATGAAAATTAGATGGGTAGATCACGTAGAATGTGGGAGAAAAGGAGTTT